>CM069596.1:0-205000 GCA_035771175.1 Paratinospora sagittata
TAAACCCTAAACCCTAAACCCTAAACCCTAAACCCTAAACCCTAAACCCTAAACCCTAAACCCTAAACCCTAAACCCTAAACCCTAAACCCTAAACCCTAAACCCTAAACCCTAAACCCTAAACCCTAAACCCTAAACCCTAAACCCTAAACCCTAAACCCTAAACCCTAAACCCTAAACCCTAAACCCTAAACCCTAAACCCTAAACCCTAAACCCTAAACCCTAAACCCTAAACCCTAAACCCTAAACCCTAAACCCTAAACCCTAAACCCTAAACCCTAAACCCTAAACCCTAAACCCTAAACCCTAAACCCTAAACCCTAAACCCTAAACCCTAAACCCTAAACCCTAAACCCTAAACCCTAAACCCTAAACCCTAAACCCTAAACCCTAAACCCTAAACCCTAAACCCTAAACCCTAAACCCTAAACCCTAAACCCTAAACCCTAAACCCTAAACCCTAAACCCTAAACCCTAAACCCTAAACCCTAAACCCTAAACCCTAAACCCTAAACCCTAAACCCTAAACCCTAAACCCTAAACCCTAAACCCTAAACCCTAAACCCTAAACCCTAAACCCTAAACCCTAAACCCTAAACCCTAAACCCTAAACCCTAAACCCTAAACCCTAAACCCTAAACCCTAAACCCTAAACCCTAAACCCTAAACCCTAAACCCTAAACCCTAAACCCTAAACCCTAAACCCTAAACCCTAAACCCTAAACCCTAAACCCTAAACCCTAAACCCTAAACCCTAAACCCTAAACCCTAAACCCTAAACCCTAAACCCTAAACCCTAAACCCTAAACCCTAAACCCTAAACCCTAAACCCTAAACCCTAAACCCTAAACCCTAAACCCTAAACCCTAAACCCTAAACCCTAAACCCTAAACCCTAAACCCTAAACCCTAAACCCTAAACCCTAAACCCTAAACCCTAAACCCTAAACCCTAAACCCTAAACCCTAAACCCTAAACCCTAAACCCTAAACCCTAAACCCTAAACCCTAAACCCTAAACCCTAAACCCTAAACCCTAAACCCTAAACCCTAAACCCTAAACCCTAAACCCTAAACCCTAAACCCTAAACCCTAAACCCTAAACCCTAAACCCTAAACCCTAAACCCTAAACCCTAAACCCTAAACCCTAAACCCTAAACCCTAAACCCTAAACCCTAAACCCTAAACCCTAAACCCTAAACCCTAAACCCTAAACCCTAAACCCTAAACCCTAAACCCTAAACCCTAAACCCTAAACCCTAAACCCTAAACCCTAAACCCTAAACCCTAAACCCTAAACCCTAAACCCTAAACCCTAAACCCTAAACCCTAAACCCTAAACCCTAAACCCTAAACCCTAAACCCTAAACCCTAAACCCTAAACCCTAAACCCTAAACCCTAAACCCTAAACCCTAAACCCTAAACCCTAAACCCTAAAACCCTAAACCCTAAAACCCTAAACCCTAAAACCCTAAAACCCTAAAACCCTAAACCCTAAACCCTAAACCCTAAACCCTAAACCCTAAACCCTAAACCCTAAACCCTAAACCCTAAACCCTAAACCCTAAACCCTAAACCCTAAACCCTAAACCCTAAAACCCGAATCCCCAAACCCCAAACCCCAAACCCTAAACCTAAAAACCCTAAACCCTAAATGAGGTACAACCAGCCTATACATCTCCTTACGGCTTACCTAGTATTGCTAGCAATAGAGATGCACCGCCTAGGCTAACCTAAGTGAGGGCATTACACATGAGCCAGAGTTGTCGGTCTATAGTCCGGGCCACGTTAGACATTTGTCCCTAGGCAGTTATGTTGTTTACCAACTTCCATGGTGAAGCTTGAAGACCAAGGAAAGTTCTTTTCCAGAGTAGAACTCTAACACGAAGTCATATGTGTGAAGGTTCGGTCTTGGGTTTACATCGGGCATGGTTGGCCAGCGTTTAGGGATGCCTATAATGATCGGTCACATCAATGTACATCATTAGGACGTCTTGTATTACATTCACTAAGTAAATAGTTTTCAATATAACCAAACATACTAGCCCCTAGGCTAAGTGGCGGAGTCACAATGGTTTTGCTTAAAAACCACTCTTCTAGAGAAGAAAACTACCTCCCTTTCACTATTTAAAAGTACTTCGAATATGACTTTGTCGAGCTATCAGATCAATTGCTATTTCAGCAAAGTAACGGTATATTAGACTTGAACCTTATACGTCAGGGTACATGCATAGAATGGTATAGTCTAGCTAGAACGTCCTAGAGAACTTTCTTCAAAACGTTTTATGGAACGTTCTCTTGGTACAATTCTAGTTATCATGTGTTTTTTGATGTTTTTAGTCTAATCTCGAGGTATTACAGAACCAAACTAAAATTATTGGGTTGGGTTGGGTTGGCTACGTCTTTTGAGTTTGGTTGGGTTCCAAAACAAACCCAACCCAACTCAAACTAAACCATTTCTAAAAAATGTAAAATGTTATTCTATTTTCCTTTGCTTTAACTTTTCCTTAAGTCAATTAGGAAAATGTGATTATGTATGCTTTTTTGTACTATATTTTTTTAATATAATATAGTTAATAATGTTGATTGATATCTCAAATATATTGAGAATATTAGTGTCAAGAAGCTATCATTTAAGATTAATCAAAGACTAGGCTCAAATCCAATCTGATTGACCAATCCAGACTAGTTTGGGTTGGGAGATTAATTGGGTTATGTTGGTTGTGTTGTAAATTTTTTAAGTTGAATTGTTTAAGTTAGGTTAGGTTTTGGCCCAAAACCGACCCAACCCAATCCTTATACACACATGTACCTAGAAAATATCTAATTTTAAATATTTTGAAATTTAAACTAATCTTCCTATAATTTGAAAGTTACACCATATTAGAAATATTTTTTTGTTTAGAAATACACACCACATAATAATTATTCCAAGAATTTTGCCAAAATCTTACCAAAACTCATAAAATGCACCTAATTTTTTTAGCATTTTCAATAAAATGGTTTATATTTGGTTTTTTTTTTATTTACTTTGTTTTTAATTTTTTGTAATTACTTAAAAACATCTACTTGAACAAATTTGCAATTGAGGATAGGGTTCAAAATTTGGGCTGGTCGTCTCTCAGCCCAGCCCAACAAAAATATTGAGTTAGAACTTATGATTAAGTCAAGTTGGGTTGGGCGGAGCTTTACCCATAGGCCAAGAAAGCCAAATGGGCTTTAACTGTAAGTCGATACAGTGGGTCAAATGGATTTAAACAAGAGGTTAAGGCATTGGGCCAACTGAACTAATATAGGAAAAAGAAATTGAGCATTTTTTCTTTTTAAATTTTAAATTTTCTAATTTTTAAAATATCTTTAATGTCATTTGAATTTAATAAATAATCGATTTGAAAAATATGCCTAATTTCTCCTAAATCTTATTTAAGTTTGGAAAATAATAAAACTCCTAATCTATATTAATTTTGAAAAATAGACTTAATCTTCTAATTTTAAAGAAGGATTCCAGCTATTTTTAAAAGAAAATGTTAAATTAATTGTAGCAGTCACAATTTAGTGTTACTGCTATTGAGATGATGTGATTGACCTTCATGCAATCTTTTCGTAAAATAACACTTATATAATGCACGTAACAGAAAATAATTTAATGAAAAATAACACATTTTTTCAATGTTAGATATGGAGATTTTTTTGTAGTGCATGAGTTGCTGATTTATTATTAAATAATACTTAAAAAATTCAAAACTAAACTAAAGGTGATGTGGCAACATCGTGGCCATTAAATTTCTTAGCATTTAAATTTTCTATCATCCTGTAATTTAATTTTGAGAATTTTTTTCCTCATTAAAAATAGAGGGAAAATTACAAATGTCGGATATTTTTTAATTTTTCAGTTTTAAATTTTCCCGCAAAAATAAAAATTACAAATGTCGGATTTTTTTATTTTTTATTTTTAAATTTTCCCGCCAAAAATATTAGACCTTAAAAAAAACCCTAACTTTTGTTTGGGCAATTTTTTTTTCTTTCCCCTTGTTAATAGGCGGTTAAAGAAGCGCGTGGCAAATGGCCGAGGTTATACGATGGATGATGGTGGCGAAAGAGGAGGTGGTGGTGTGGAGGTGGTTGCGGTGGAGAAGCTGTGGGAGGAAATGAGGGAGCTTAGTCTTGGTACATCGTTTCAAGTGGAGCGGTTGGAATGCCCACCCTCGCCCCTCCGATTCCTCAGAGACTTCGTATCGGCCAGCAAACCCTGCATCATCTCCAACGCCACTCTTCACTGGCCCGCCCTTAAATCATGGTCCGATGAATCCTATCTCTCACGGACTCTCTCCCACTCTCTCGTTTCTATCCACCTTACTCCCAACGGCCTAGCCGACGCCCTCGTTCCCCTACCTCCTCACTTAAACTCCTCCTCATCCTCCTCCTCCTCATCGTCTTCTCTGTGTTTCGCTTCTGCCCACGTTGAACGCATGCCATTTCCCCTTGCCCTTCAACACATCTCCTCCAATTCCTCCTCAAAACCATTTGTCGCTTACGCCCAAGAGCAGAACGACTGCTTTCGAACCGAATACTCGGCTGTGGCTGACGACGTTGAACCCCATATCCCCTGGGCCACTCAAGCCATTGGCTGCCTTCCTGAAGCTGTCAACCTCTGGATCGGCAACCACCTCTCCCAAACCTCATTCCACAAGGACCACTACGAGAATCTTTACGCTGTCATCTCGGGCGAGAAACATTTCCTCCTACTCCCTCCCACCGATGTCCATCGCATGTACATCCGCCATTACCCAGCGGCTACCTACTCCTTCTCCCAGGTAGGTAAATGATCATTCACTCATCTTCTACAAAAAATCTACTAATTTAGTTTCTTTTCTTTTCCTTAATTCTTGTCACACTCCATTCCATCGCAGGATACTGGAGAGTTCGCGTTGGAACTTGAAGATCCCTTGAGATACGTTCCTTGGTGCAGCGTTAACCCTTATCCACCGCCTCTGTCTATGGAGACACAAACGCGGTCCTTCCCTTTGTATTTCAATGGCCCAAAACCATTCCAGTGCACTGTCAAGGCTGGGGAAATCATCTATCTGTAAGATCCAACTCCTGCTCCCACTCTCACCACTTCTTTAGTAATTCCTATTTTTCCTTGTCTCTTTAACCAGTATTTGTGATGATTAGGTAATCTGTTTTCTTTGAATGTATTGATGCATCTATGTTGTCAAATCAAAATTGAATAACAATTTGTCAAGGATGGGATTCAATTCTTGTCATTGATCTGTTTGGAAATGGTAGAGTTTTTCTAGATAGTCAGGATTCTTCATACTTGGTTTAGTACAATTCCAGTTTCCAGTTTTAGTAGGAAGCAAACAAATTAGTTAGTTTGATGTCTAAATATTTGTGCATTGGTTTCTTGGAAGAGATCACATATTGGAACTGAAATGACATTGAATTATTTTGTTCTTTCTTTATATTTGAATACTCTTCTTCCTTGGCCACCATGTGTTTGTTATTAGAGCCAAACTACTGCTGCTTTTTCTATCTTCAACTCTCACTATTGTTATCTCCTCTTGTCACCTCTTGCTCATTTCCCGTACATTTGTAATGTGCTCTTCATCTATCTCTTTGCTTAGATTTTCTAAGTCTCACTACCACAAACATCATATTTGAGAAAAGAAAAGGCCCAGATAGCTGCCACGAGTACACTTTCACTGGTCACCCAAGTTGCTTGCTCAACACTGGATCTGAACATGGCTATTGCTTCAGTTCTCCCTCTCTTCTTTGTTTGTTTCTTGTACTCCCTCTTGTGTTCTTTCCTCAACCTCTTCCTTCTAGCTTCTCTAGCTTTTTTTGTTCTTCGCAATCTCTGTTTGTCTTGTTCACTACTCCCACCTTGAAACCTGAGGCCTCTTCTTTGCCTTCTAGGACTTCTTCAACGACTCATGAACACTCAAACAATCAACTTTGCTCAATCTTCTTCAACAACTTCTCAGTGGAGTCTTTGATACAATATGTTTACCCTAGTGTGGGAATCCAAACCAAAAGAAGAAAAATTAATTACACTGCATTTGATTATTATGGCCAACTGTTGAGTCCAATTAGAGCTTGTGCTAAACTGTGTGTATTGCTTTGCTACATTGAAGGTGCATCACTAGTGAGTGATTGGGTTTTTCAATTAAATCTTGTGTTAGTCAGCTTGTATTTCATGCTGCAATGAAGAAGCATCACTTGTGAGTAATTGAACAACACTTGAGACTTCCACACACATTTGATTACACCCTACCTGCTATGATTGTGTGCATTGTTGCTTATTTGAAGTTTAAGTTGCCTTAAAAGTTGAAACCTAAAAGCATTAGCTTGACCAAAGTATTAGAACCCTAAAAGTGTTTGCAAACCAATTTATTGAGGAATTGCATACTAATTGAAAGAAAGAAAAAGAAAAGAAAAGAAAGGGTTTTAGGGTTTTGCAACATCTAAAAACCTGACCTCGCGGTTTTAGTTGGTTTGGATACATGACTAATGATCAATTGGGTGGAAAATGCAAATGACCCAAGTTGTTAGGTTTGTTTTGGGTCCAACAAACATAATTTGTGCACTACTTGACACATTTAGTCATCTTATACACATGTTCAAGGGAAAATAGTAAGGCCTGAATTTGTATAAGTTCTAAAAAATTGCTTTACATGCACAAAAGTCCACCATCAAAGACAAGGTCTCACCTAAGAGCATGGCAAGAGAAACTTTCTCGCAAAGGAAGAAGAGGAATTTTGGGTTGTAAAGGGGAAAGAAGTCTATATAGCATAAAATTAGGTGTGGAATCAAAGGCAATTTTGGTTTTCGTGGGTAGAGTTAAAGCTTGAGTTCAAAGCTTTAGGGGGGGAGGGGGACCCCCACTCATCCAATTTTTAAAACCTAACCCTCTTTCAAAACCATACATCCCACTCGTCCAAATTCTCAAAGTTGCTTGTGGCATTCCAATTGTTGACAAACTTAATATTCCCAACTCAACTTAGTTGGGCTTGAAATTTATTTACTTGAGTTAAAGGTTACCTGTTAAAGTTTTACTAACTCAATTGTGTTATTTTCTTTTAAAGCTTACTAGCTTAGTACAAATATTTCACTTAAATACCAATAGTCCAACCACGGGATCAATTAAATTGTATTGTTGGTTAGTTATGTTGCCGCTTCATGTTGGTCCTAGGTTGAATAATTTCTCCCTCGAAAAAGCTGGTTTGGATGGGTTTTTGGCTTAAAATCAATCTAAACCAATTCGTAGACTCAAGACATCCTTGTGGTTGACAAATGACAAGGAATTATTGAACATGCCTCTCTTGGACCTATTGAGAGGTAGAGCTCCTTTGGTTTAATTGTTGTTGCTTAGTTTATCTTCTTTTTTTATTTTTTAATCTTGTCTTCCTTGATTCTTGAGGACCTCCCCCATTCTTCTTTTTTGTTATTTTTCTCAAGTGCATGATCATTTGGTCATTTCATATAAAAAAAAGTTGTTATAGTGCAACAAATGAAGGGATTAAGTATTGACGTTTGATGAGAGAATATTGCAAAGATTGAAGGGCGAATTTATGAGACGGGCAAGAAACTAGCTCTTCCTTATGGATCATTTCTAGGGTGGATAAGAAACATGTTTGTTTGAACATTATGTAGTAATGAAGATTTTAAGATGGATGAATAATAAAAAAAATAAAGAGTAAAAAATGAAGTCACTCTCAAGAGTGCAAGGCCACCAACTAGTAATAATTGAGAAGTAAGAGGAAAATGAACTAGTATGATTTGGCAATGTGAGATGCAAGATTAGGCATTGGTTTTAGTTTTCATTTTTGTTTTGATAAGAAACAGGAGACTTTATCAATAAAAACTTAAACAAGTACAAAGCAAGCACCCAAGAGAATATTCAAAGAAAGAACCCACTTGTAGAATTGGACTTCCTCAACTTAGTTCCAAATCTTGAGGGACTGAAGTTTTGGGTGAATTAGAATTTTTCGATCCTTGGCCTCTCCTCACCCAAGTTTATCTTGGAATCACCATTTTTGGAGGTAGTTGAGTCTACAAGAAATGGGTGAGGTAGAAGCTCTTCTAGTCTCCATGATCAAGTTTGCTTTAGCAATCCAATACTTGTGACTCTCTCTCTCTTGGATTCTTAAACTCTCTTAGTAATCCAATACTTGTGACTATTTTTTCTTGCAAGTCTCTCTTCACAATTCTAATTTGTTCACTACCTTTTCTCCTGCTTCATTTATTTGGAAAGTTCTAGTTCCAACAAAATTAAGACTCTAGGATGGGTTGTGGCACATGGGAAAGCAAGCACCCAAGACAATATCCAAAGAAGGAACCCACTCGCAGTCTTATCACCTCACCGATGTCCTAAAGTTATAAAATAGCTATATAATAAAGAATGAGGTGGGTGAGGTTATTGTGGTTTTGTTTGAGTATGGATTATTTTTCTCCTCTCTTGAGTCATTGTTGTTGGTTAGATAAGAAATTTGGTAATTGTTAGTTGCAAGTCTAGATTCCCAGCCTTTTCATGCATGTCGCTTGCTGTGACTTTACTCCGAAGTTTATCTTTGATCTGATTGACTTCAAATAGTAAATGCAGAAGCATTAGAATCAGATTTGAGACATTGAACATGGTGAACCAAATATTCTTCTTATTTCATATAAGATTTCTAAAGCTCTCCAACTCTCTTTATTGTGTATTATGTGGACATGGAAGTGATTGATGACAGTTAATGCAGGCCAAGCATGTGGTTTCATCATGTTAGACAGAGTCCAAATGATAGAGGATACACCATTGCTATAAACTACTGTAAGACAATTACAGGAACACTTCTAAGGATTTGCTTTTACAACTCTACTGATGAAGAGCTTAGTTGTCAGTATTTTGTTGCAGGGTATGACATGCAGTTTGATATCAAGTATGCATACTTCAACTTCTTGCAGTCAATTAAGCTCACATCATTATGTGATTCCGCATGTTTGAAGGATTGTGTTGATGATTCAGAGTCAGATGAAGCACATGTGAGGTGAGAGATGAAGCAAATGCTCTCTAAAATTTGGGTGGCCGAATGAGAATACGTGGGGAACTACATTATATATGAACTTATTGAAAATGGTAAAGCTGACTCCGAAACTATAATTCAAAACTACACCCCCTCTCAACACCTTTGGTTTGCCGCTAATTGCACTAATGCATGAGTTGAGGTAACCTAACAGTGTTGAGATTGTGGAGTGTGAATTGTAGTATTCTTTTGTGACCATTTAACCCCTTCTCTGTGAGCCTTCATATTCTAGATAAAATTTTCCCGGCGCCCTTATAAAATATTTCCGCCTGAAGGATCACTTTCTTCGTGAGGCCAACGCAGTGAGTGCAACCTTTGGCTTGGGCAGGAAAGGTATTGTAGGGTTCTTTTCTTTTCTTTTTTTTTGTTTTATAGTTTTAAATGTTGACTTACATTAATTTTGCAAAATAAAAAAACTATTAATGGTGGTAAATTTTTAGATCATTTTGAAAGCGTTAATTAAAGACATATTTATATTATTACAATGTCAAATTTGAGATTCTTTCAAAAGTAACCTTGTTACTAACAAGGTTCTTATGTTTCACTGTCTTTTAAAAAAGACCATGGTCCATGTGGATTAGATCATTTGTAAGGATACAAAAGGAGTTTCAGATGTTTCTTTATTTTTATTATAATATTTTTTTTCTATTAGATAATTAATATGAATATTTAAAATTTTAAAATGTTGTAATGTATAATGTAATGTGTAATGTAGCAATTTAAAGATGTAACTTTTTTTCTCATTACCTCGCACACTTTTCCATACTTTTGAAAACTTGATATTTGTAATTGTCTTTTTAATGATAGATTTTTTTTCCTTATTTTTATTTTAATTAGGTTTTTTTTTATTAAATTTTAATTAGTACTTACAACTTGAAAGATGGGCGAAGTATGAAGATAGGTATCATTGAGGCCTATGAACTTGACCCAGTTCATTTTAAATGGCTCTATTTAAATTTGGGCCTAACTATTATATGGGTTGATTTGGCCCAGTTTTAAAACTTATTGAGGTCTGTGATTGCATAGTTAAATTTGGTTTGGCACATGAATTCAGTCTGAAGACTCGGCTTGAAGGCCGGACTCAAAAACTCAATTTTAAGGCTGAATTAAATATTAAATATACATGTATATCACTATTTCAGTAATTAAGAGTATATATACACAAAGATTAAGAAATAATAAGACTACCAATAAACTTATAAATCATAATCTTTTTGATAAATAATAAATATCATTTCACGGGACATAAAGATTCATTATATTTGTGTACAAGATGATTAGCTGAAGTTTTTTCTTTCTTTCAGGAAAAAAAAAAAGCATGTCTATATCTAAACAATTTATAATGAAAAGCTTTTATTTATCTTATCTTCGTGGAGTGATATAATATCAACTGCCTGTATGGTGTGGAAATTAAGAGTCTAACTTGTATTCTGTTGGACGTTGCGTCTCTTGCTTTCAGAGATTTCTGAGGTCAGCATCCCTGACGAATATTCCGTGAAAGCCATAAGGCACGCGGCCGGGCAACTTAACCGCTGCTACAACGTCTAGCGTCGGGGATTTAGCGTCCATGACCAAGAAGTGCGACTCCCCAACATTCTCGTCGTGCACGTAAGTAACCACATATCCGTCGTCTTCCAGTTCCTGATCCCCTTGTTGGCCGCTACTGTTGCTTTTGGGCACGAAGAATGGTTCCCCACCGTAGCACCCTCTCCCGTACATCCTACACCCTACAATCCGCTCCTTGTGCTCTACTCCTCCCGCCGACTCTGACTCCGACCAGTCCAACTTCACCACCCCTGATATCTTGGGCATAGGATCACCAACCCCAGCGTACCCATACCTGTTCTTCCTACCCACGAAGCCAGGGTTTATGACCCCAAAGTCAAGATTTCTGGCTGACAATGGGACCCTGGACACAATCCCCGTCTTGAGGTTCACTCTCACCTTCTCCACCAACGCGTGCACCAGCTCCATCCTATCCAAAGTGTGCTCTACACATATTATGTTAGGCGCGATTAGGACTATTTCGTCTTCTCCTTCATCCCAAGCGTTGATAGCGTGGATTATATTGAACCCCGGCACTTCAAACCACCTCATCTCCCTGTCGTCTTTGGCGTACCTCGGGATCACTCCGATCCTCGACACCTTCCCTGGGTCCGACCCCACGGGTGACTGTGATTCTGATGGCGTCATCACGTACTCCACCGGATTTACCATTCCCAACTGTATGTCTGCGAACACGGCGTACTTCTTCGTGATAGCAAAGTCGTGGAGGAATGTGGGTCGGGTCATGGAGAATATGGGAACGTCCTCCTGCTTCGACCCATTTGCGTCGAAACGGAAGTAAGTGAGAAATGGAGGTAACGGACTGTATCGGAAAGCAAACACCTCCCCCGTCTCAGCGTCCACCTTGGGGTGTGCCGTCATGCTCATTGACAGCTTCCCATCAAAATCATGGCGACCAAGTGTGTGGATGTCACCTTCCGGTGTCAAGCGTATGGCGTAGGGGAGGTCGGACTCGCCCAGAGCGAATAGCATCTTCTTATTGGGGAAGAAAGCGAGGCTGGTGTTGGCAAGACCTATGCCATTGGCGAGAGGGTTGAACTGGCCAGCTAGAACTCTGGCAGCAGTGAGAGCACCGCGGGCAACCATGGCAGGGAGGGTGTTAAAACCAGAGAATACGTTGGGAAAAACAGGGGAGCCTACTTCTCTCTCCACTTTGTACTTGTAGGTCTTGACGTAGCGGCTGCAGAGAGTGGCATGGCCGCCCCGGGAGATCCTGAGAGCGTGGAGCATGCCGTCTCCGTCGAAGAGGTGGAAAGGGCCTCGTGGAAGGTACTGCGTATTTGGGCCGTTTCTGATGTAAGCACCTTCGAGACACGGTGGTAGCTTTCCTTCTATCACTGAGCACTCTGTCGGGGGCAATTCCTCCACCGGGAAGAAGTTGTCAGAGAGTGAGCGTGTTGGGTCGACAGAGGGACGGAGAGGAGGATCGATGAAGTTGTCGATGATGTCGTCGAAAGCGTTAAAGATGGCGGTTGGAAGAGACGGTTGCTGCGTCTGTCTTCTTTTTTTTGTTGTTGACGTCGATGGTGATGCGGCTGCCGGGGTTTGTGGCTTTGGAAGTGGGGAAGAGATGGATTGAGTTGCAGTTTTAGTTGGAGTGTCATTGCTGCGGCTGGGTGGTTTTTCCTGGATGTTGACGGAGTAAACGCGAAAGAGAGGAGCGACGAGTTTATGGTTTTTTTTCAGGGAAATTTGGATTTTAACTGTGCCACCGTAGAGGGAGGAGGAAGAGAAGGAGTCCATTTTAGCTTCCAAGAAAACTGAGTCTCAGTAAGCGGTGTCTCAAGAAAAAGCAAGATCTGGCTTAATTAAGAGGAAGGGAAGGAGTGAAGCGAAAGCAATTAATAGAAGCAAAATGTTTACTTGAAGTAGCAACTGAGGGGACTAAGCCTGTGTGCCGCACAGGATCGATTCTGTGCTCACTAGTAGTAGCGTATGGATGTCAACTTACGTGCAGTTTTGGAGAGGCAATAATAAGAAGACCAGACAATGTAGAATGAAAGAGATGGTTGTAGAATATCTATTTTTAGCAGAAAGAGCAGCAGATAAACAGCACATGAATTTAAGAGAATTTGCAAGAGTAACCCCAAGTACATTGCGGATCGTCAAACCAATTCAACCAACCTATTACCTAAAATCATGTCTTTCTTTATTTATATTAAAACCTATTTACAGTGATACTTTATAAAAAAATAATTTCTACATAATTATAAAAACTTTTAATTTTATTTTTGGTCAGTTATAAATATAAATAATTTTTACATTATAATAAATTATAATTTTTTTTTAATTTTATTTTAAAGAAATTTATCTTTACATAATAATAATTAATTATATATTATAAAAAATATATTATATCAAAGGTTTAAAATAAAATAAAATATTTATCTAAAATTATTTGAGACAATGATTTAATCTTTAGAGTTGTTATAATGTTTTTGAATTAAAAAGTTGTGTTACAATATATTTATAGAATTTATATTAAGTATAATTCTTTTAAATTATAACCTTTTTATAATAATAAATTTAATTTGATCTTAACAGGATGACTATAGAAATGTTTTATTGTATCAAACTTGCAATTATACTTTTATATCCATTAATATATATATTTATATATTATGTACCCATTTTAATCTGAGTATTAAATAAATCGATGAATATAAATGTGTGAAATTATAGAGAATAATTAAAATTCTTTTATTATTTGATTGGATGATTTTATATAATTTGCAGTAGTATAAGAATGGATATTTTGTTCCACATGGACATGGCAACTAATGGACTGTATGACTAACTCTTTTAAAACCATAAATAAAGATGAAAGATCCATAGAAGGAATAGATAATTTATGCTTTCTGTGGTCAGTATTTTCCTGTGCCCTACACTGGTGTGACAGCTGGAGTAGGGAAAAAGCATTATAACCAGTATTGGTATATATATATATCAACGTAACCATCAAAGTTATCAATAAGCTTGTACCCAAAAAATAATTAATAATTAATAAGCATGGACCCACCATTCTGTTCACCATATAGCAGTCAGCCACCTCCGCGTGTGTGCAAGAGGCAGGCAACGTCCTGGTGTCGCATTATTCCCGGTCCCGCTAGCTGTCACCTATTTTTCTTTTTTTTTGCCACAAAAATTATAAATTCATTGAAGAGATAAAAAGTTCATTAAGTACAGGACCACCTGCACCTTCTAAACTAGAGCATGAGCTACGGAATTTCTACTTGTAGGTACAACATGATAAGAGATATTGATTTGAGAGTAACTAACTAATTGATGAATATCTCTAAGAATAGGCAGAGCACGCCCAAGGGATCCCCAAGCTCCTTGATAACTAAATTGCAGTCGCAACAAATCTTGATTGAACTGTTTACACTTGACTTGGAACTTCTGCTAAGCCCTCAAGAATGGCTTTAGCCTCTGCAATTTCTCCTTGATAACTAAATTAGCTGTCACCTAATTTGACGTCCGCCTTACTCACGTTAAAGAAAAGAGTATAGCCTACACCAATAAGATATCTGTCCCCATCAATTTCACATGCGGATGTATGCTTGTACCGTCACTATTCAGTAATTACATACGTGCTACCATATTTACATGGCCACAGGCCTTGGGTCGTCCCGCTCAGTGTCCAAGAGGCTTTTTATTTAAGCCCTGTAATGGGCTGAGAATGTGGTCTACGTAATGAAGTTGTTTTAGTTGGATTTCTTACACAAGCTTTTAGGGATGATAGCCTAAACTCGCTTCATTCCCTTTTTATTACTTTAAGTGAAATGACAAAAGTCCTAATAAAATCACGTTTAAGGTCAAGTAAGTTACATTATCATTTCTAAAATCCATTGTTCTCTACTCTGGTGAGTCTTTTTTAAAAATACGAAAAAAAAAAAAGTTAACGGTAAATGTGATATCAAATGATCGGATCATTCTAAGGTTTCAATATCTTTTGATTGTTTTTCTTTTTCATGCTCTTACATTTTCTTTTTCTATTTTTTGGTTCTTTGGAGCCAGACCGAGAAGGACCTATAACCTGGCAAAACGGACGCCCATGGCGTCACCTCACAGTAGGAGGAGGATACTAGACGGTGGTTCAGTTAAAATATTACAAGATTCACTGCTCTGAGATCCAAGATCTGCAAGGTGGTCAGCGCAAGCATTTCCTTCTCTCAAGGAATGAAGAACACAAGCCCAGTTTCTTGCTAGCAAAGAAGTGCAGTCCTTCAAGAGCCCCAAGAGGGGATGATCAGTAGGAGGGGTTTTCTGAAGGAGCTGGATAGCACCTATGGAATCTAATTCTACCTGAAGATGTCTGATAACTATAACCCAATCAATCTTCAAACCTTCCCTGATACTCCAGAGCTCAGCCGTTAGGATATCTGAGTGCCCTATGACGCCTAGGTAGCTTCTGATCCACACACCCATATGATTTCTCAGAAGACCACCATAGCTCGCTCGTCCCGAATTTCCCTTGCACACTCCATCCGTGTTAAGCTTCACCCATTGGTTTGGAGGAGGTTTCCAAGAAACCCATCGATGAGGTCTAGATCTTCTGTCTTCTTCAATAAGAATAGCATGGAGAAGATCTGCATGAAATCTGTAGATGGAGTACTAGATTTTTCTCTCATTGGGCAAGCTATTAGAGATCACTTCCTTGTTCCACATGGTCCACAGGTTCTAGATGATGGCAAGGAAGAGAAGTTTCCAACGCCCTGCATATGCTGAGGTTCGGGGTGGATTACTATTAGCTTTGAGCCATTGAGCAGGGGGATCTAAAAGAAACCTGGAGGAAGGGCATACTCCATGGATTTCCAAAATCAAAGCGTTTTGGGGCAGTCCCACAGAAAATGTATGGTGTCTTCAGTGCCTTAGAAACATCGTTTGCAAATAGGGTCCGTGAAAATTCTTCTACGAAATCGGAAATTCTCCGTTAAAAGTCTGTCTTTCCAACATAACCAAATGAAGATTTTGAGTTTTGGGGGGCATCGTAATTTCCATATCCAAGTACTATCAGCTGCTTCATGTAGATCTTCTTCTGTGGTAATCATCTTATATGCAAATCTCAAGGAAAAACTTCCATCACTGGTACCACGCCATATCAATTTGTCTTCTAGGTAGTCCTATGGGATAGGAGTGCCTTTGATGTGGTCACACACAGCCTAGGGGGAATTTGTTCTGAGACCACTCAAGTCCTAACGTTTGCTGGTATTTATCAGGTCACTAACTCGTAAATTCTCTTTTGATGGGAAAATTTGATCTCGGATAAGATCTTTGAGGGGAAGATTGGCAGCTCAGATGTCATTCCACACAGATATACCTTCTCCAGTTCCTATTCTCCAAACAAGACCTTTCTTCAGAGCATTCAGGCCATGGAGAATGCTTCTCCAGATATAGGATGTGTTCCCAACCTGGTGAAAAGTTAACAGACTGCGATTCCTGAGGTACTTACTTTTGATTATGTTAATCCAAGTTGCATCTTGTTCAGTTAATAATTTTCATCCTAGCTTAGCAAGCACTCCAAGGTTACAATCCTTCATCTGCTTCAGACCAAGGCTTCTTTTGCTTTTAGGTCTACAGATCATGTTCCAATTAATCAGATGGAATTTCCTATGGTCAGGGGAGTCATTCCATAAGAAATTCCTATTGATCTGGTCAATTCTATTACACGTGGCAATGGGGATTTTCACACAGTTCATCAAGTAGATCGGAATAGTAGATGTAATTGATTGGATCAGTGTTGCTTTCCCAGTTAGGTTTAGAAGCTTAGTTTTCCACCCTGCAAGCTTACCTTCAATCTTATCAATCAATGGCTGAAAGGTGTGCTTAGACATCTTAGAGTGAAGTAGGGGAATGCCTAAGTACTTCCCTAGGGAAGAAGTGTAGGCAACACTACAAGTTTCAAAAATTTCTCTAATCACACGTCTGCTCATGTTGGGGGAGATGTAAATTCTTGATTTGGCCAAATTCACATTCTCTCCATATGTAGAGCAGAAGTCATTAAGAGTTCTCATCATAGTTCTAGCCAAATTCACGTTCTAGTGAATAGTGACATGAACAGTATCATAATATATCCGGTGAATAAAATGGAATTGGACCCCAGTGAAACTCCAGTTTGAGATCATAGAATCATAGAGAAATGAATTCCGGACGTTTCGATGTTAAAAGCATGATTTTTGGATATGCTTTGATATTTTTAGTAGCTAAAGATATGATTTTTATGAGTAAAATTGACTTTGGCCGCTTTCGCGAACGTGTTAAACCTCAATAAAATACCTGTTGAAGGTAGTAGAATGATAGAATGACTGATTTAACACGTGTCGATGTGAACAGAATAATTTTAGGAATGTCCTAGATTTTTAATAAAATTGACATATGTTTTCATATGCTTATGTGAGTACGTTGGTGTTGAAATCTAGTTTAAATGTGGCATTTTCATGGTGAAATAACCTCATCCTAACTGTTGAACCAGCTAGGAAATTTGAGTTTTAGTAATGATGTTTTGGTGAGTTTAAATGGTGATTCTCATGATGATCTATGGTTTGAATTACCTAATTGCAGTGTTTGAATTGAGAGATTAAGTGCATGGATAAATGCTCTTGAGGAAGCAATTATGATGGACATTATTGTTGCTGAATTTTAAAGGGTATATTGGCTTAGAAACCTCGTGTAACCACTGTGAGTATAGTTTTCTTGATTTGGTTCTTGTATGACATTGTCTACATATAAAATGTTTGATTTTATGCATGTTATATTTATATGTAATGCATTGAGTGTTTATCGATCATGCAAACTGATTTTTAGTAATTGGAGCTTATAATAATGTCATTTCGTTAGGAATTAGACCCGGATGAGGTTTTGCGAAACCTCATTGTCAGTAGGTCTGTCCTAACAAGGGTTGCGATCCTTGAAATGACTGTGAATTGGGTAATGAGAGGTTGTGGCTACCTTGTAACGGCCATACAAGGGTTAGACCCACTCTCTTGTCTTGAATGAGAGAGATGAAAATTTTTTTATGAATGAGCATAAACTATATATTGTGTGTATGTATATTATTTTGATGAATGTTGCATATGTGCGTTTGAAATATTTTAATTTAAACGATTTGATATGTCATGTTTCCTAAAATGCATGCGATTGTCATATTAAGAACTATATTCACTGAGCTGTTGTTTGCTCACCCCATTTCCCTCACCATTTCAGGTACAAAAGCAAAAGGAAAAGGAAAAATTTGAGAGTGATTAGGACGTAATTAGGACATAACATTATTGATGTACGTATACTTTGGAAGAAGTAGTTACTTGTTTTATTTATTTTGATATGTATATATTTATCACACATATTATATATGTATTACCATCTAGAGGGGTTATTTTGGGAGAATAAGATATCAATAGTTATTTTGGATTGTTAAGATATTTAGCGATGGTATATATATATATATATATATATATACTTGGACAATGGAATGTTTGATTAACGAATGACAATGATAGTATTTTGGATTATGGTATACATGGATAGAATGATTATATATATATATATATATATATATATATATATATATATATATATATAGATGATTTGATTTGTGGTATATCAGGTTTTGTGAAATATCCATTTTATGGGAAAATGCTGTCGAAATTTTTGAAAATTTTGGGAAGGATTATGAGACTATGTGAAGGCTGACAGTATACTATCTACTGTATGCGGGTATGTACGGTGTATAGTATACTGTGCCGGTCATGACGTCAGGCTATGTCAGGGGCGTCGTGACAATATTGGTATCAGAGCCACGTTTAGGATTAAAAACCTAAAAGATTAAAAGCCTTATTATCTTATGTTTATTTGTATGGGTATATGTACGGGTAAATAAAGTATCGTATAAAGAATTAATCGGATTGTCTGACTTATATGCTCTTTTATCTCTGTGAATGACAGATTGAAAGGGAAGTATCAGGCAATCATGGACCCACAAGAAGAAAGGTTAAAGAAATTTGCTCACCCCATTTCCCTCACCATTTCAGGTACAGAAGCAAAAGGAAAAGGAAAAATTTGAGAGTGATCAGGACGTAATTAGGACATAACATTATTGATGTACGTATGCTTTGGAAGAAGTAGTTACTTGTTTTATTTATTTTGATATGTATATATTTATCACACATATTATATATGTATTACCATCTAGAGGGGTTATTTTGGGAGAATAAGATATCAATAGTTATTTTGGATTGTTAAGATATTTAGCGATGATATATATATATATATACTTGGACAATGGAATGTTTGATTAACGAATGACAATGATAGTATTTTGGATTATGGTATACATGGATAGAATGATTATATATATATATATATATATATATATATATATGATTTGATTTGTGGTATATCAGGTTTTGTGAAATGTCCATTTTATGGGGAAATGCTGCCGAAATTTCTGAAAATTTTAGGAAGGATTATGAGACTATGTGAAGGCTGACAGTATACTATCTACTGTATACAGGTATCTACAGTGTATAGTATATTGTGTCGGTCATGACGTCAGGCTATGTCAGGGGCGTTGTGACAAAGCCATTTCTTAGAGGTTGTCGCTTCTTGGATCGAGTGTGATAGCCTTTCTATGCAGAGAACAAACAGATATGGAGACAGGGGATCACCTTGGCGGAGACTTCTCTGTGGTCTGAAGTTGCGAGTAACTTCTCCATTGTAAATAATAGAGAATTCCACTGAAGTGACACAGAACATGATCAAGTTGATCAGAGACTTCGAAACCTTGAAAAATTCTAAGGTTTGCTAGGGATAATCCCATCTAATTCGTTCATAAGCTTTCGCCAAATCAATCTTGGTGGCAAGAAGGCCCCCTTTCCCTTTCTTTTTCCTCATGGATGACCTCCTGCGTGATAATGATGTTATCCATGGTGTTTCTGCCTAGGATAAAACTGTTCTGGAAGGGGCTTACTATCTTGTGCATTAGAGGTCTGAGCCTGCCAACTATAGTCTTCGTGAGAATTTTGTTACTTATGTTACAAAGACTGATAGGGCGAAACTGAGCCATCGATTCCTAGTGTTCCACTTTAGGGATTTAGGCAATAAGAGTTTTGTTACTATCACTGTGAAACGTGCCCCTGCTCCAAGCTTCTTTGATCATGTGAACTCCATAAGGTCCAACTATGTCCCAATTGTGTTGATAGAAGATGGCCTGGATTTCTGGAGCCAAAGATCTTCCTCTTGCTTCAAAACTTCGTTATATTCTATCAAAAGATTTTGTTTCAAATTGAAAAGAAAATGAGAAATACTAAAACCAAGAGCTTGTTGGATACCCAAAATTCTAGCATGGAGGCGGCGATTTCTTTTGAAAATGTTGTCGAAGGTGTTGTGGTTCCATTCTCTTACAAAGGCCACGGTCTAGTCTTTCCTTGGTGAGATGGATTACAGTTCTGCAGTTGGACCAAGTAAACTTAGGACCAGAGAACCCCAAATTTATGAGAATGCACTCTCGGATCCTCTCATTAAAAACTTTGCATCTTCGAGGAGAAAGTGTGCCTCTGAATTTCTCATGACAATCAACAATATCGTTGAAGTCGCCAATGATGAGCCAGGGCCTCTGGCAGGTACTAGCCTGACTTTGGATGAGATTCCATTGCTCATGCCTGAGGGTTAGATTAGCATAAGCATAAAAGGTTGTAAGAATCCATGGAGGGTCATTCAACATGAGCACCTCAGTTGTAACCATTTGGTGGTTGGAGTAAAGAATCTATAAGTCAACTACGTCCTTCTTCTAATAAATGGTGATGCCCCCACTTCTACCTTCTGAAGGGATAAAGAAAGAAGAGATAGAGGCATCTTTATCCATAAATTGGAGGCGAGGGGAGTGGACTCTAGTTTCCAAAATACAAAAAATGTCTAGCTTAGAACTTTTAAATAGTTCCTTAAAATGTCTCTTGAAACTGGTACTTGTAGCTTCACGACAGTTCCATGAAATGATCTTCATGGGGAAAAACTGAGGGGGCAGGACTGGTCTGTGCTCGGCAGGACTTCAGCTTCGATCTGTGCGACTATCATTTGCACATCTCCTATTGTTTTATGTGTCTTCAACATTGTCTTCATAATCCACCTCACCTTGATGGTCTGGTGGTTTAGGATTAATGTTAGATTGTGGCTTAGTGTGATCCTCCTCTTCTATGGACAAAAGGTTAATAAAGGAAAGATGTTTCGAAACATGGGTGTGGCCCTCATGAACTGATTTGAGCAAAGTGAAAAAAATTCCATCAATTTTAATTGTCAAATTCCCACTGCTGCCAGCTTCCTTAGATTCTTTATAAAAGGTACCCAAAGTTTGATTATTCATAGAAACATGGCGATTCTTTTTTCCCTTCCTTTTCTCGGTTCTTCGCGTCAGTAACCTTTCTTTTTCCCTTCTGATCTCTCTTATTATCCTATGGTTGTAAAGTAGTATCTTCTGAATATTGAATGCAGCCAACATTCGTGTATGATAGCACTGCCTTATTAGAAATTTCCTTGTTTTGCACCTTATTAGTTACCTTTGCTGGTTGCGAGAGGGAATCGTTTGCAGGATCAGCGTCTAAATCAACGTACTCTACCATATTCTCTTGATTCAAGACGGAGAATCTATTAGTCTTTCCATCTAGGGAGCTTGTAATATGGAAAATTCCATTTCCATTCTTCAGTTTCCTTCTTTGCCCAGCTTTCCTAGTACATCTCTCTGCCACTATCCACGACCGTAGCTCTGGTTACTAGCGTGGATCTGATTTTTTTTTTGGTGAAGAATGGCTATTCACCTTTTCGACTAGACTATTGTTATTTTCAAACTGAGTATTATTTTTATCCACCCAATAGGTTTTTTTAATATGCTCTACTTTGCCATAGTTAAAGCATATGGTGTTAAGTCCTTCATATTCAACCAACTGCTCAAGATACCCTATTTTAATCTTAGGGACAAGAGCCTTTTTCAAGTCGATTTCTGCACACAGCGTCGCATACTTTCCTCTCGTAGCTAGCATGGTATTTCTCTCAATTTTCAGCATCTTTCCAAGAGTATTCCCTACTCTAATGAGAATATCTTCATCATAGTATTCAATCAGCAAACCTGGAAGACGAACCCAAACGGAAAGGGTGGTGATGGTGGCTGATGCAGGTTAAAAGTTAGGTGTCCATCTTGTGACCGAGAGGTAGTAGTCTGAGATGATCCAAGGGCCGCAGTTAAGGCTCTTACATAGTCTTCATCTACATGTAATTTGACAAGGAAGTAACTATGCCCGAGATCAATGACGTCGGTCTCCCCGGATGGTTTCCAGATGGATTTGATTTAGGCGCAGATGTAGTGGTAACCTACAAATTTCCCCATAAGCTTTATTATCAGCGTCTGTCTCCAATGAATGTTGATACGTAGTTTTGTTTGATCATCCAGAATGATTTGAAAGGCATTTTCCTCGTCCCCCTGCATTATTGGGGTCGTGGTTTCTTTTTCTCCCTCTTAGACAACTTCATTAACATTCGATAACACATATTGCATGTCCTTGTCCGATGTATCTAGTCCAACCATAAGTTTGTTTCTAAATGTAATGCCTTCTGCCGTAAACTGTGTCCCTTCTGTAGCAACTTGTTCACCTCCATCTGGTTCATCAATAGGCTCCTCAATAGGAATCCCATTCTCCATTGATTTTTCTTCGTTAGCTATTTCCATAGATGCATTTTCTTCCTTCTTCCATCCCAGCTCTTTTGTAATCTTCTTTATTTTACTCTTGTCGAGTATATCTTGATATTTATTAGTTAACTCAGCGAGTACCACCCAAGTTCTCCATTTCTTGTTTCTTACATTTTCTTTTCATGTTCAACTGATCAAGGCTGAAGGTAAGCTTTAGTTTTTTTTTTTTTTTTCTTTTTGACAATAACTTGAATCCCAACTTTAGTTCAACCAACAAGGGCCAAACCCAAACGGAATGGCTTGGCCTAGTCAGCCGGATAGCTTGAATCCCAACTTTTTCTTCGTTTCATTCGCATTTCAAATAGTGTATCTTTAGCGCTTTTTTCTTTTTTTTTAGTAGATAAGATAACCGATCCATACTTCCATTAAGATACAGATTAGGCCTCAACGTAATCATTTGCTTTATAATACATCATGAGTCGCGTTGTGGTAAAAAGTATATCTTCATTATTTTACATGGGCTCATCGGAGAATGATTGGGACGATATGACTGTCCTTATTATAGTTGGATTCCTAATCCATCTTCAATCTTTTTCGCATGCACCAAATGGCATTTGAATTGTGTCATGCGCTTTGAGTAAATCACGTTATTGAAGATATTCATAGTCGGACATGATTAATATTTTGACCGCCGTGATGAGCCTCTACTCTTTACCTAGCAAATTATGGAGCAACTAATGATCTTCAAGAAAGAATTATCATCAAAAGTTCTCAAATTTTAAACTATCACAATCAATTTTTTTTTTTTTTCGGTACACAAGAGAAGACCAAACCACTAGGCCCCGCACAAAAATGACACCAGCTGCATCAGCTAAAAGCTAGGGACGGACCCTAGAGGGAGGAGAAAACTTCTACTATAATGTAATAATTATATTACAAAATACTGAAATACAAGGGATATGGAATAGATAGCTCAATCACTTGATGAAGATATTGCCTAAAAAAAATAAAAAAAGGGACAAAGGGTGTAACACTTCATAGTTAGTCAACGAATTTGATTTATTTGTACGTATGTTGAGGTATATTGTACGTATATTTTATATGTATAAGTTATATATATATATATATGTAAAATACGTAAATTGAAAAGTATAAAGTAACTTAAGAGAATGGTATAAATTGAAGGTGTATTATTCAATAAATTATATAAATTAAATATATCTAATGGTATGATTAATTAAGAAAAGTAATTATTAAATGATATAAATTAAATAATAAGATGCATGGGAGTTAGTTAAGTATATAACATATGGGCCATGGGATAAAGTGAATGAGGACAAAACATTATATTTTCACTTGTAAGTTTATATCTGACCAACGATTTTATGAAACTAAACAAAAAATGAGAGATTTTGGTTGTTGAGGCGGTGGGAACACAATTTAAGTATATTATGTTTAAATTTATTTAGCTCATTTTCATGTTTTATGCTCATAAAGCCGTGAAGAGAGGAAACGAAAGAACGGAGCAAGGGCTTGAAATTTTGACGTAAAAATTGGTTTGTTTTTAATAAAAATTATATATTTATATTTTTTGCGTCAAATTGAATAACATATATTATTTTCATGCATTTTCAAACGGTTGGATTGATGTAATTAGGTGACCTAGTTGGTGTTGAAAATGTGAGATTTTGATAATCAAATAGCTGGTAAGTTACGAATTCAGCTAGTTAGTTTTTAAATTGAGAAAAATGGGTAATTTTATACATACCCAACGCCCTATTATTGTAGCTGTGAAAGTGTTGGGATTTTTATTGTTGAACCTTAGTATTTTGGATTACTTTTACATGATTAAATGTTATTGGTGTGACGTTGAAGTTAATTATCAATATTGTGACATTTACTGCAAATTTTGGAGACGCTAGTGACATTTGCAGACACTAGTGACGTAAGACATTTGGTGAACAATAGGTCATTTGTCTTTAGCGAGTATTTTTATTCTTTGGTTATTCTCTATATATGGCATTATATATTTAAAATGTTTTTGATTGGATAAACATGTTATGATTATGGTGCATGAGTTAAATTTATAAAATGATTTTGAGATGAATTATGCGTTAGATTTGCAAGAGCAGACTAATTATACTAGATCGATTCTTGGGTAAGCCTCAGGAACTAATAGGGGTGTGACTAACCCAACCCGACACGACCAAAACTACCATTTCGGATCGGGTTGGTCAGGTTAATTTTTTAGCAACCCGACCTGACCCGACCTGACCTGACCTCTTAAAATATATATATATAATAAAAATACTAATAAATTATTATATGCAAGGTCTCTAATTAAGAAGGTTCATAACCTTCAACTATTTTTCTTGAATTGTTGGGTTAGATGGTAAGAATAATAGGATAAGATGGGTGTTTGAAACTAAAAGAGAAAAGTTCTCATTTTAGTCTCACATTGCTTGTTGGGAAGAATAGGCGACTATCATTCTCTATAAAAACTCATCAACTCTCTATTCATCCTCATTCTCATAAGTCAAGTTTAAGAGTAATCTGACTTATACATATATGAATTCTCCCAAAAAAGAGAAATCTCATCTTTTAAAGCTTAAATAGTAGTTTAATAAGTTGGATACATGATAATCCAACATATTTTATTACTAATATAAGCTTAAATAGTAGTTATTAAGCTTTAAAAAAATTTGAGCTATTTAATGGGGGCCTAACTCGACCGACCCGTTCCGATCTTAAGTCAGGTGGCATCGGGTCAAGTTCGCTACTACCTGACCCGATTTCATCCCTAAGAACTAGTCTCATGTGAATAACTAAATTTGTACTCACATACTAGAGGATTGTCCTGATTGAATTAAAAACTTAGAATTGATGATTATAAAGAAATGAGTAATGAGAGAACTGTGGCTACTCTTGTTACGGCCAAATAAGAGATTAGACTCACTCTATTATTTGAAAGTAGAGAGATGGATATAAATGTTTTAATCCATTATTGCATGTCTTGAAAACGATTATACAGGAATTATGATGGTCATGTATGTATTTAATTTCATGTTACATGTTATTTATAAATGAAATTGCTCAGCATTCATGTTTTATTTATTAATGTATATATAGTTTCATGGTTAGAAATATTTACTAAGCTTGTTGTAGCTCATCCTATTTTTCTCAAATATTTTAGGTAAAGACAAAGGGAAAGGAAGGGCGAGAGAAGAATAATTGACTCTTCAATTTCTTTTTCCTTTGTATGTATGTTTTGAGGATTGGGAAAAATGTGTTATTTTGGTTATGTATATGTAAAATCATATGTATATAAATTATCACTAGATGAGTGGAGTGCTGATATGTATGATGGTTTTAAGTTTAGAAACTTACAATGTGAGGAATTTGATATTTATTTGAATGTGAATTGTGTTTTGTGAAAATAGAATATGGTTTGCACAGGTAGCTTCTGAACTTGTGGTAGTCAGTAAAGTAAGAAAGGTTATGTCGAAATTTTTATAAAATTTAATGTATAAGAATGGTTGACATAATATTATATATGTCGGTGTGGCATATGTGGTATTATATATTGATAGTGATGTCACTCATACGGAGTGGGTCGCGACAAAGAGACAAGAGGTTGAGGAAAAAAAATGTCAATAAATTATAACTCCTTTTTTTTTCTGAAAAATTATAACTTCCTATAATTTAGAAAGATTATATGATTGAACAAAAACGATATAAAAGAGAAAGCAATGGTAAAGCTAAAAAAAAATTAACATAACTGCCAACATAGAAACAAAATTTTAGATCTTGTTTATAAGCTAAAGGTCCTAAGTTTAAGTCCTTGGGTTGACATGAGGCATAATTCTTGCTAATAGGGTTGTACTTTGAAAAAATTATATGTATTGTAAGCGATATGAATTCTATTATATTTATTTTATAGCTAAAAATAGTATCATAGCTAAAAATAAAGGAAAAAAAAGCGGTTTAAAAGAACCAAAAGTTTTTTTTTTTAAGTTTGTTATAAATAAAAGGACTTGATGAATCGTGAAAAAAAAGAAAAAAAGATAAAATAGAATAATGAAGTAATATCAACTTTGCTTACTCAACTCAATAAATTAAGCCTTTTCTTAAATAGAGTCAACTATATAAATTTGCTTCATTCATTACACCACCACACCATCAGTTAAGGGGTAACTAGACTCTTAAGTTATAAATAATTTTATCTTTCTTAGTTATTTTTCTATTCATATCGTTTTAAGTCTTTATCTATATCTATTATTATCTTAAATTGTTAATAGGTTACTCATCCTATAGAGTACATTTAAAAGGTCTTCATTGAATATGTTTAAACCATCTTAATCAATTTTTTTTATTTTATATAGAATTTTTTGTATAGATATGCTGATTTTTAGTTCTATTTTTAATGCTTTATCATATCACTATCTTAACATACAGATCTTAACCTATCGACTTTTGATTCACGAGATAAAAGACAAAATAATAGAGAAAATTCCTTGTATATATGAAAATAAATTAGATATAGTGATGAGCTATGCTATGATAACTCCAAGTGGGAGCAAAAACTGAATCAACAAAACGAAAAGAGTAAAGGTAATGAGCACCAAGAGTACGCGCGTGAGGCTATGGTGGGGTCTCGTGTCTAGGAATCTCAAAGATCTGCCATCACTCTTTGTCTATGCCGCGGACACGTCATACTTCCACGTCGCTCCACTACCACTAGTCAGGCTTGTACAGGGTTCCCCCTTCCCACGTGCCTAAATCTGTCAGATCGAATATTGAAATTCGAAAGGGAGGGGGAACGGGGATGAAATAGCCAATTAAACATGGTTATAGTTCTATGTGACTTGTCGTAAGCTTATTTTCCTTATTGGCAAGTCTTATGTACATGCCTTCATTTTTATCAGAGCTTTGTCTTCTTGTTCACCTATTCTCTAGGGTTTATGTACTCATTTTATTTTTATGGCTCCTATAGATTTTTTATTTTGTGTGTCTACATGTTCTTTAGAATAATTCATTAACATTAGTAAGATGTACTCTATAAATGAAAAATTAATTATTATAATCTATGACAAAAAAAACCAATTAACCAATTGATTGTAAACATAATCTATCAATCCCTCCCCCTAATTAAGGAGCCGTAATTGATAATTTAAAAAAGTAGTAATAATTAATTAGTAATGGAACATCAATCTTTCGAAGCGACTGCACGTATTATTTCATGAGAATATATAATGTCATATTTAGCAATGGGACTGGGAGGGCTAATTACCAAACCTTCCACCTCCACCTCCAAGTTTCTTTCAACTTGAATAACCTAAGCAATGAGTGCGTTGTGGTGCTAGCTGCATCTCAAGCCCACTGCACTACTGCTAATGCAGAGTGGAGATTACATATACTTTTTTCT
The DNA here is from genome assembly GCA_035771175.1 of Paratinospora sagittata. Classification (NCBI taxonomy): domain Eukaryota; kingdom Viridiplantae; phylum Streptophyta; class Magnoliopsida; order Ranunculales; family Menispermaceae; genus Paratinospora; species Paratinospora sagittata. The sequence goes on from CM069596.1 coordinate 27,732, forward strand.
GGGGAAGAATGATACTACTCTTAGACACGTTCACATAACACAGCAAAATTGCAGTCCCCACCACTGTATCCTATAATGATTAACCTATCAAACTAGCTAGCACAAGAACCAAAATACATCTTTTCTCTTCACCATTGCCCACCACCACCGTTTGTTCATTTTCCCTTTTCCTTTTATTTGCCGAGAAAAAAAGAAAAAAAGAAAACTGAGGGAAATATATGGGTACATCGCTATAATGCATAGGCAGCAGGCATGTTGCTTCTTGATGATTATCGTCCCAATATATATTAGGCATGTATAGGCTTTCTTTTATGAAGATAATTTAAATTATAGATAAAGGTGAGAAGAGAGTTTTGTAAATCTTCCCCAATCTCCATCAATATATATATATATATATATATATATATATATATATATATATATATATAAAAGGTTGAAGGTCCTCAAGTTGCATCATTCCATAATGAAAGGAGATTCACCCGCACGCACGCGTAGCACCACCCACTGTCCTGCCTTTGCGCCTCTTCTCTGATCATGTGCGTGTCACCACCTCTGGGTGCGCCTATCGTACCCCATCTTCTTCCCTTAACTAATTAAATTATCTCACCTATCTACTAACATATAACTATATGCTCTCTGTAAAATCCAACTAAAACGGTTTGCTGCAGTACCGGAGGGCATTAATTCTTTATATTTAACCAGTACATCAAAGATTTATTTCGAATTCATTTATATGGTGTTTGTATTTTTTTTTTAAATAATGTTTTCTTTTTTGCTTTTTTGAGGGCAAACATAATGTTAATTTTTCTTTTACATTCTTTGTATATTACTCATATTTTGACAAGCATTAACAACAGTACACTACCCAACTCTTCTTACTCTCAAATCGAAATAGAAGTCAAAGTCAATAACTGTTATATGAGGTGATATTACATTTAAAAGCTAGGTAAGTAATTAAAATCCATATATGCAGTTCTTAGCCCTCTTGAAATATTAAAAAAATTATTTTATTTTTGAGAGACGAACAGAGAAAAAGTACATGAACAAAAAAAAAGGAACTTTGAAAAGAATTAAACAAGAATGATGGGTCAAATCATTGTTCCTACTTCCCACTGGCTGAGGAAAACGACGCCTCAAAGATCGGACTCAGATTACGATAATATCAAAGAAGCCTTTAGATAGATCAGTACTGGAGTGTGTTGGCACTTAATTTAGCCCAGGATATATATATAAAACGATCGATCAAATTGACAGTCATTGGAACGTGATCCAAAGCAAAATTAGCATGATGGAGTACTTGATGGTGGCGCCATTATTGCATCACCACTAATTTTACATTTGAATAGCAGGAATATATTTTCCTTTTCCAAAACAAAAGAAAAAGTAAAGAAAGAGAAAAGAGGAAATAATTAAAAGATTAATTAGGGAGTTTTGAGTGGTGTAGCGGCCACTCTCATCCTCATCATCGGTGCTGCCAATGATTTCCTGACTCGCCATTCGATTTTATTAGTAGGACATAAAAGGACACCACCACCAATTTAAATGATACGAGAGTGCTCGCCACGTGTTGATCCTCCGACTCCAGAAACCGAAATAACAAGGGGCAAATTAATTAATTAAAAGAAGAAGAAAAAAAAGTTGTGGGCTTAGCTTAATCTCCCAACGCCAATATCAGTAATTTTTTATCTTAAATAAATAAAATGAGTGGAGAGCATTGTACAGAGAGGAACCAACCAGGGATTTTCTTTTTCCCACAACATTCTTATTAAAGGGTTGAAGCTTGAAGCACTGGATTCGACTCCATCTATAGAATATTATAATAGTACTTGTTGCAATCTAAAACCCAACTCAAAATTATATTAGAGAGATACGCACGTTAGAATGTTCGTTCCACATAATATATATGAAATTGATCTTGATAGTGCAAACAAGAATTTTTGCGAATTTCTGATCGTGTAATTGGCTCGCATCTTCGAGGGGGTGGAAAAATAATTAAAAGAAAAACAAATTAGCATTTAAAATATATAAATAGAGAGAAATGTATAGAGAGGAAAATAAGGGGCATGGACCCAAAGACATCTCTCAGTGCGCTGCAAAGAAACAAAGTAAATAAAGGAAGTTGGAAAAGACGGGGTTCTGATCTGTCTTTAATCATATCTTACAGCTTAACTGTAATTAAAGAAAGAAGGGAACCTTATATTAATATTATCTGATGTTAGTAGTAAAGATTTCGAACCTTTTTGCTTTGCATCTTCTGTGGTATTGTCACATACAATGCTATGGAATATTTTTTTGCGATAGGAATGTTGAAAATAAGAGTGTGAAAAAATTATATACATAGTACATAAGAATCAGCTCCCTTTAATAAAAGACATGAGAATTGAAAAAAGCCCACCTATCTTTTTTATTTGTTTTAATTATAAAGCTTTGCATTCAATTGATGAGTGTGGAGGGGAGGGATGAAGGATATATATTTTAATGTTCAAGGTTCTCCTTTTGAAGATCGAAGATTGAAGATTATTATTCTTGATATATCGATAATTTTTAAAGTCCAAGTTGAGGCTTTCAAAAGATGACGATAAGGAAATTGGTTGGAGTGGAGGTTGGGGGTGGGGGTGGGGGTGGGGGTGGGATGAAGACGTGTGTAAGAATATGACTGAACCCCAACCTTACCACTTTAGATCACATTTACATATACTTGGCGTTGGTTTGTCTACTAGTGTTAGCTAGTGTCACAAGTCACTATTTTTCTTTCCTTTTCTTTTTTTTTTTCTTTTTTTTTTTTTTTCTAAAGTGAAAGCGCCTGTTATCATATGTTTTGTGTGTGCGTGTGTGTTTGTTTGTGTGGTCCCCATGAGACGGATCGTCGTCTATTCGTCTTCTTTAGCCTTTACTCGTACTAAACCTCATGTGGGGGGGGTTGTCGGTGTATATATATGCACACACCCACACATTCTCACCATCCATCGTGGTGCAGCAGTTTACAGTGGCTCGGTGTAAACAGTCGAGAAGAGCCCCAAACTCCAAAGCAAGAACGAAATAAAAGAAGAAAATAAAAGCCCCGGCCCAAAACCACACGAACGTCGTCCTTAAATCTCACATTACTTTGGTTTCACCGCGATCGAAATCATGTCCCTGGACAACGCCTACGAGCAGGAGAACACGCAAGTGGAGGCATCATCCCACAACGCAAGTAGTAGTACTACTACTACTAGCAGCACTCCTCTTCCACTGGAAGTGTTGTCCGAACCACAACAAAACATGGGTGTCCTCTCCTATCCCAGCTGGCGCTCCTCCAATGATAATCATCCACGCCCACCACCTCCTCTTCCGCGACTCTCACTCTTTCCAATCACCTTAAAGGTACGTATCTCCAGGCCACCCACCTGATACATATATACAAGCTCTCAAGAAGACCTCCCTCCTCCTCTCTATCTCTGGTTAATTACCTTGATCATTGATTTCTTTTGGCTTATTTCTCTACAGTTAACTAGTTATGCAAACTACATGATACATACTCAACACGAAGAAGGGGAAAAAAAAAAAATTAACCTATACGAACTAAGATGCATCATATATATATATATATATAGAATTTGCAGCTAGCTAGCTAGCTTCTAATGCGACTTAATTCATGCGTGTTAATTATTAATTAGTTTATTTTTTTGAAAAAATAATATTTATAATTGCAGTTCGAAGAAGTGGTGTGCAAAGTAAAATTGGGACAAAAAGGAAGTTGCTGGTGCTGCTGGGGTGGTGGTGGTGGAGGTACGTGGAACAGCGGCAAAGAGAAAACCATACTGAACGGGATAACAGGGATGGTTTGTCCAGGAGAGTTGCTAGCGATGCTTGGTCCATCTGGAAGTGGCAAGACCACCCTCCTCACTGCCCTTGGTGGAAGGTTCCAAGGCAAACTTTCGGGAAAGATCACTTACAACGGACAACCTTTCTCTGGCATCATCAAGCGACGCACTGGATTCGTTGCACAAGACGACGTGCTCTATCCCCACCTGACTGTGATGGAGACGCTCGTCTTCACTACCCTCCTTAGACTACCCGATACACTCACCCGAGAACAGAAGGTTGAGCATGCGAAGCACGTAATGAATGAACTAGGCCTCACCAATTGTAGCAACAGCATGATTGGAGGACCACTGTTCAGGGGGATATCCGGTGGTGAGAAGAAGAGGGTGAGCATAGGACAAGAAATGTTGATTAATCCGAGTCTACTGTTGCTGGACGAGCCCACTTCCGGTCTTGACTCAACTACTGCTCAGAGGATCATTACCACTCTTAAGGGTCTTGCGAGAGGGGGTCGGACCGTGGTTACTACCATTCACCAGCCCTCCAGTCGGCTGTACCACATGTTCGACAAGGTTGTGTTGATCTCGGAGGGATGCCCCATCTACCATGGCCCCGCATCAACTGCCCTTGATTACTTCTCCTCCATCGGATTCTCCACACCTGTCACTGTTAACCCCGCCGATCTCTTACTCGATCTCGCCAACGGTACTATTCCTTTCCTTTACTTACAATCCGGTTTTCCTTTCATATATAACCTTAATTAATGAATTACTTGCCAATTATAACTAACTAATTAAACTACTTCTATTCTTTCTACTATATATACAACCACTACATACAGCTCTCAACAACAGCATTAAACAGAACATTACTAATTAGTATTCATCACGCTTTTTCATTAATACTTATTTAATTATTTACTTTTTGTTGCTTTCCGTTGCGGTTTTTATTATTATTATCATTTAAAAAACACTAACTCATCATGATCAGTACCCCCACCCACATTCCACAACCAAATTAAGTGGATGCGGTCATTTCAGCTGGCGGATATGGATGATTACTTTCTCTCCCCCCCTTTATCAATTAATGGGAAGGGAAGGATTAATGGAATGAAAGAGTTGAGATCTTTGAAGAGACGATAGATGGACGGATCACTTAGCCACTCGCACTAGTTAAAAGTATTAGTTGGGTGGTGCCCCCCCCCCCCCCCCCCCCCCCCCACCCCCCCCACCCCACACACACACACACACACACACACAGAGCAATTCACAATGTACCCACGCTAGTTAGTCAAGTCTTGAGACTGTTCCATTTCATTATTATTGAATGAATATTGAATAAATAGATTTTATTTTGATCTCAATATATAATTAATTAATAAACCCTTAAGTAATTCCTTCACTTATACGAGAGAGAAATGAATTGCAGGAATCGCACCCAACTCCAATCACATCGTGGATCAAGTTGATAAACAGGGCAGTTTAGAGAAAGAGCGTAAATTGGTGAGAGAGGCCCTTGTCTACGCTTATGACAGGAACATTGCTACAAGACTCAAGGCTGAACTCTGCACCACTGTTGAAGTGAATAACAGCTGCGCCTACGTGCGAGATGCATCTGCCAATGCGAGTAGGTCCTTCATTTTCTTCCCTATGAATTCAAATGAATTGAATTGAATTGGAATTTAACTGCATATACGTCCAGATCGTACGTGCAGCTAACTAATTAATCTACATTACGTTAACGACTAATTAATGATTGGAACTGATGAAGGTGGCAACATGCGGAAGTCGGAGCAATGGGGAACAAGCTGGTGGCAGCAGTTTAAGGTGTTGCTGATTCGAGGGCTTAAGGAGCGCAGATACGAAGCCTTCAACAGGCTCAGGATTTTCCAAGTCACAACTGTTGCAATTCTCGGCGGCCTCCTTTGGTGGCACACTCCAACATCCCACATCCAGGACCGCGTAAGCACCTATGCTATATTGACATTCAAAGTGTATATTTATAGTATACATCACCTTTTATATATCATTGGATTACCTTGAATTATATGCACATGATTCCAGACAATCCACGGTATATAAAGGTAATAATACTCACGGTAGATGTACACTGATGTCACATTATATTTTCTCTTGCACTCTTGTATCCAAAGTGTGCTCCCACATGATCCGCAGCGTACGTCACCTTCGGTAATTTGTTCTTTTAGTTTTGTGTTGATTGATTAATTTGGTGATTTTAATGACGTTGATTTGCATTAATTGCAGATATCTCTGCTTTTCTTCTTCTCCATCTTCTGGGGCTTCCTCCCTCTCTACAACGCTGTCTTCACATTTCCCCAAGAGAGATCCATGCTGATCAAGGAAAGCTCTTCCGGCATGTACCGTCTCTCCTCCTACTTCCTGGCAAGGACTGCTGGAGACCTGCCAATGGAGCTTGCACTTCCCACCCTCTTCGTCTTCATAATCTATTGGATGGGAGGACTGAAGCCAGATCCCGTGGCCTTCATCCTCTCCTTGCTCATAGTTCTCTACAGTGTTCTAGTGTCTCAGAGTCTTGGTCTTGCCTTCGGTGCAATTCTCATGGACGTGAAGCAAGCCACCACATTGGCCTCCGTCACAACCCTCGTGTTCCTAATGGCGGGTGGGTACTACGTGCAGCAGATCCCTCCCTTCATCGTGTGGTTGAAGTACTTGAGCTACAGTTTCTACTGTTACAAGCTTCTTCTTGGTGTGCAGTACAGTGAGAACGACAGGTATGAGTGCTCGGAGGGTGTGTATTGCCGAGTGGTGGACTTCCCTGCAGTCAAGTCTGTGGGGCTCAACCACTTGTGGATGGATGTGTGCATAATGGCCCTCATGATGATTGCCTATCGCTTAGTTGCTTACCTGGCATTGCACCGAATCCAACGCAGGTGAAAATGTCATTGTTACGGAGGAAGTGGAAGAGAGAGATTCGATCCCTTTATTTAATCATCAATCTAACAAAAATCCCACGCACCCATCACCCAACCAATATTGCTCAGCGCGACCTTCCAGTAACAGTACCAGTAAGAGGAACCCACCACGTACCCTTGATTTCCACAAATGAGGAAGAGGAGGACGAAGGGAGAGAGCACTATTTCTGATTATATAATATTGATTATGCCTGTCATATGGATGGTTGAAGAGTTTTATTTTTTTCAGCCTCACCAATAACTACTTGCCCTTTTGCGTTGCCTTGCCTGGAGGAAATTATTTTAGGTTTATTCAATATTTTCATCCTCTTCCTCTGTCAGAGTTGCATATATATGTACGCACGCACTTTTTATTCCAAATACACTGACTATGGATTTTCCTTTCCTTTCTGTTTATATGTATGTCACCTGCAACTGCAATTACAATTCTTAACTTTTCCAAACTCTGTATGATATGATGTACGGCAAATTATATAAGAACGAGAAGGGAAAAAAAGAATCAATGCATGCATTCTCATTTCCGGCTAAACAAAAAACAAAGAGACAAAAAGAATCAATGCATGCATTCTCATTGCCGGCTAAACAAAAAACAAAGAGACGTACAAAAGAAAAGAAAAAAAAGGAACAGGTTATTCGGAATTGGAAGGCCCTCAAATTGCCTACCACTCCTCATAATAACTTGCAATTCTACATCTAATCAAATGTGGTGGGGGGCGAGGTGGGGAGGGCCCCTACAAAAACAAATATTGCTGCAAATTTTTTGTCCTCTTCTTGTTCTTCAGCTTCCTGAAGGCACAGGACTCTATCTGCCGGATTCTCTCTCTACTCACACCCATCAACTCACCAATCTCTTGCAGCGTCTTCATTCTACCATCTTCTAGCCCAAACCTCCATCGGATCACCTGCTTCTCCCTTGGACTTAGGCTGTCCAGTACCTTCTCCAGATCCTGCTTCATGAATTTCTTTATCAGCAGATCTTCTGATGTTTCTGCTTCAGGATCTGCAATTACTTCCTGAAAGCACAAGTGAAAGCACCTATCAAACAAATGGATACTGACCAGCAGAAGTATATGTCAACCTCTGATTCTAATTAAAATATACATAACGCCCATGTTGACAGACCGAAGGTTTTAGATTCTGGTTGATCCCAATCTTCTGGTCCAGAGATCTTGGAGCTTTCGGAGTTAATAGCACAGTTGTGAGCCTCTTCATTGACAGCCCTGTTGCCTCTGCAACCTCTTCATTATCAGGATGTCTTCCATTCTCACTATACAGTTGCTTTTTGGCCTCCCTTACTCGATAAGTTGCGTCAACCATGTGAAACTGTTCCAGTTTTTACAAGGAATGAAAACGACTCGTAAAAAGCAAACTAAAGTCCATAGCACGATAGCATCATTAAACAGCAGCCACAATCAACTTGATATGATGGAGTTAATAAGCAAGAAACTGTTTTTTAAGATTATTCTTTTACTTCACCTGGATAATGGCATAATACATTTTAAAAATAATTAAAAACAAAATGAAGAAACAGAAAATTATAAAATAGGGGTCTACAAACACAGGTGGAAAAAGACACTTGACATCTGTTTTGCCCCTTTCTTCCACATGTAGGTCTATTTTGGAATGATTTATGCACACAAAACAGTAATTCTAATCAAGTGGAAGAAATAAATGGAGTATTCTATGGATGCTGAATTTTTTAATTGGTGTCTCGGGGCTGGTGGGTATGTTCACCTATTTGTGGAAAGGAAAAGGGCTTTGTTACTGTGATACTCAAGATAACATAGATCAAACACCGTTGAACAGACTAAAAGATTTAAGGAAACCTACTGGTAAGCGAATGGTTCTGGACTGATCAGAAAGTGACTTTCGAACTGCCTGTTTAATCCACCAGTGTGCGTAAGTCGAAAACTTGAACCCCTTTGAAGCATCAAACTTTTCAGCACCTTTTACAAGGCCTCGACATCCTTCCTGAGAATGAAAAAGATTCAGTATTAGAAAGTTTGAAACCAACTCTATCCGACCAAATCTTCTTGAATCCAAGGAAATCACACTTGCTTTGCATCATTAGAAGGTCAAAATACCTGCACAAGATCCTGGAGGTTCATTCCAGCTCCCTGATAATTTTTTGCGATGGAAATAACAAGCCGAATGTTGCTTTTGACCATTTTATCTTTGCAAAGAATACCATAGTTCAAACGTCTCCTCAAGATCTTTTGATCGACTCCAGCTGCAGCAGCCCATTGAGCAAAAGTGGGTTGAACCCCACATCGCTCTGCAAGCTCATCATGGAGCTTTTCCAGCTTCAACAGATCCTGATTGTGTCCATTAAGAGAAAAATTTGAACTTACCAGAAGTATGATGAGACAATATAGTAAAGCCACCATTTAAAGTGAACATATCCAATCAAAAGGGCACTTCGAATCATTGACCTACAAGGATCACACTTCTATGAGAAAAGTTGTTGAAATAAGAAATGAACACGCTCGAGAATGCTCGGGAAATTAAACTTCAACTCAGCAGCAGTGACGAGAGAACTGGAAGGCACAAAAGTACTATAAAAAAAAGCCCATGTGCAGGACATATATCCACATCATTCAGAGGCAAATGGCCAAAACCTCAGGCAAAGACATTGTGGCTTCCACTAAAAGGAGATTGATAGAGGGGAAAACTAAGCTTCAAATCATGGCTTATGTATCAAAAAACCTAGTCTATAAATAAAGAAGCCTACGACAATATTCACGAGGCTCCCTCCATTGTGAGGTCTAAGGAAGGGTTGGTGTAGACAGCCTTAATCCCGCATTGTGGAGAGGGTGGTTTCTAGATACAAATCTGCAACCTCTAGGTTATAGTAGAGCAACCTTTACCATTGCACAAAATTCTAGCATGAGAACTAAAAGTCTACATAGAAGATCAAGTAAATAAATTGAACAGTGTGTTTCACTACGAAAGAAAAAAAAGTTAAAAACTTGAGTTTAAGACCCATTGGCCTTTAACACAGTCCTTCACAAGCCTGTATGGAATAGATTTTGTACCAACCAACTCAAATGTGGAGGATGAAGCACAAGAGTTGATGAAACACAAGAGTTACTCCAACATCTGTGATAAATTTAAGAGATCATATTCAGATTTTTTGTCCAACAAAATGGACAAGGCACTGACACCATCAATGAGAAGGAAACGCATATGCTGATCATAAGATCTATGGCAGAATAAGAAAACCTAAAAAAGGCCAGGCCATGCAGAGAAGAAGATTTGGGCAAGGATGAAAAAACAAAACTTAACAGGCATCCAGGCCATCTTTGTAGCCAAAACCAGTCGCTCTTTCCTCTAGTATGAGTAAGAGAAACATGAAAAATAAGAACACAACTGCTTCTAGGGTCACAGAGAGCAACAAACATGGACAAATAAGATGAAAAGTTGATTGATGTGAATCTGCATGGTAAAAGGAAGCTTCCTCCTAGTCAATGTCTTATAGACAAACAACAAGATGACTGTAACAATAAGCCTAGAAAAAATCTTTGAAGGAACGAGAAATGAGTGGAAAGGGGGGAAACCTTATAAAGTCGAGTATCATTAGCTATTGAACATGTTAGCATCAATAGCGACTCGATACAGAAGAACATTCTAGTCAGAACTGTCCTCGTGGATATCTTTTCAGTATATTAGAAATGAGTGAAAACAAAGCCTTGCCTCAAGTGCCTGCAGTTTTTTCCATGAATTTTGTTCCATGTAGCATTTTAAGGACATTACAGTATTAACAGGACACATTAAAATGCCTATTTTATTTAAAACAATAAAAAAAAACTAAAAAGAAGAACTGAAGAAGAAAATAAAGCAAGTTCAGAACTCTATAATTAGTCATTATTATTTGCTTCTATGATAGAAAGTTCTTACTATTTAATACCAACCAGAGCATTTTTCAGTAGATTGGCTTTTCAATATACCAAAAACTGCTTACCACAAATATGAATAATGTAAGTGATTAAAGTCCATCTAATGCTATTCCGTTGCCATGTCCACCACAAAAATGCCCATAGGAATATATGCAGAATGAATTTTCATCTAATAAGGGCACGTGAGACCTTTCTTGAGCTGGCCACGCTCAGATCTATTGAGAGAAGATCTTGCAACATAGGGTCAAACCTTTTTACAACCTCAGTCTCCTACTTTAAAAGAGACAAATATGCAACAATCTATCGTTAAACCAAGGGAGTTGCGATGAACCCTCTTTATGCTTGATCAACATCATCGTTTATCTAAACAAAGGAAAACAAGCTAAGAAGAATCATGTTCCAAATAAAGGTAAATCTCTCAGGCTAAACCTACAAGTAAAGACCACAGGTTAGAAAGCATTTAAAGTGCACGCCTCGAGGAAGCATCAAGGCAAGGCACCAAGATACTGACTTGAGGAACATATGAGGCTCACGCCACCCCATGTCTTCCTAAGACTTAGAAAAAGGTATATAATTCACTATCACAAGTGGAATTACTCCACTAAGCTTCTTACTAAAACAGGTAACATTCATGCAAACCTGGAAGACTTCCAAATCCAGAACTAGCAGAACCAGAAACTAAAACAAACTTTCCTTAATGATCCTGAGTCCTTGCATCGGCTTAATTTCTTTAAATGAAACATGAAAAGATTTCTCCTTCTATTAGCCTTAATGGGCCAAGATTCATCCACTGTCACACGGAAATGTTTCAAATCCTTGTGTAAGTACTGAGCAATTTCATGCTAAATTAAGAAATGAACCAAAGTTAGAAAGTCTGGAAAATAGTTTTTTTTTTTTTTTTTTTTTGACAGGAAACTAAAATATAGTATACATAAAACTTGTAAGCAAAAAGTACAAAAGTGGCCCCCAAGGGACGACCTGTCCCAAGAGAGGCATTACACTGAATCTAAAATAGAGTCCCAACTCCCAAGAAGCAATAGTATTGATTCTATTGAATCATATATCATTAGTGAAGTTCTACATTGAATGTCTCCAAGAAGGCAATAGTACTACTGTCTTGAGTTGAAAACCTATACAACACGGGATACATCCATGCTAACATGCTAACAATAGTACTGAAAAATGCATCTTTATTTTATTTTTTTTGTCCAAAATGAAATAATTACTCAAAGCATACCAATTCTTGAAAACTATGCACTTTAGGCACCCAAGAAAGTCTAGGTTAAGACAGACACAAACTTCGACCATAACAAGCAAACTTTTTTTTTTTTTGACAAGAAACAGAAGAGTATTGTATTAATCGTGTAAGGTGAAGTATGTACAACATAAAAAACAATAGGACCTTAGTCCAATACAAAAATCAAAGGCAGTCCAAAATGGGATTCCATCCCCTCAACCAAACTCCAAAGGAGAATCCTTTAGTGAGTCTACTACCACTAACCCAAAGCGAAGCCAAGAAAAAAGAATTTTCCCACACAACCCCCATTTCCTTTTCTTGGTTGTCAAAATACGTATATTTCCCTCTTTCCAAATAACCATGGTTGACAGAATCGCGATTCGCTTCACCCCCCCCCAACGATTCGAGTCGCACGTATGAATTGGAAATCCACTAAATTGCCCCTGGATCCGGTTGAATCGAGGAGAATCGCACGATTCACAATTCAAGGGCTTTTTTTTGGCATTCCTGTATTAGCGCTCCACAACGAAAAAAAAACCCTTTTAAAAATTTACTTCTCTACATCTTCTTCCTCGCGCGATAGGGTTTTGGGGTTTTTTTTTTTCTTCGACAAATCTAGCTTGATTTCTTTTCTTTCTTCTTCAATCCAACTAGAAAACGATCGTTGAAGACTTGGAAGCGTGCTTGGAGGTTGGAAATCTTTCACGGTGACAAAAAAATCAAGTTTTCTATTTCGATTTTTCTTCGTTCCTAAAGCTTCAGAGACGAGATTTGTTCACTTTGAAACAAGATAAATCGACATTGGTTGCATCGATTCGCAGAGAAAAGGTTAGATCTCCAACTTCTTGAGTTTTTACTTCCAAAACAATGAAAGCATGCACACGCTTTTTTTTTTTTCCTTCGTCTGTTTCGCACACGCAGGAACGTTTTATTTATTTATTTTTTCGTTTGTTTTTCTTTTCTTTTTTTTGTGCTATTGTGTTGTGTAACAAATTTACAAGTTACAATTGAACTTTGTTGTTTGAACTTTTGTTTATTACTTTAGTAACTTTACATCAACATGTATTTGTTTACCCAATTTTTATTTTCATCTATTTGTTGTGCAAAGCTGCAACCTATCAATTGCGCGAGCCACAAGCTCTTTGTTTTCAAAATCTTTGATATTTTATCATCTTAAGATCTGTATGATAAAATTTGAAATTCAATGATTAGATTTAATAGAATAAGTCACAAATTAAAAACAAGATATTAAACTTTACAATGAAAATCTAATATAACACTAAGAATACAAATAAATGTCTCTAGAAACTAAAATCTATATACGATTCACACTTGTATCCTAAATCTTACGATTCATCGATTCAAATCCCGATTCGATTCAGAGAACCCCCAACGATTCACTTTCGATTCACGATTCTGTCAACCATGCAAATAACCGCAAAGACAACCACCCTCCAATAATCCCTCAATCATCGTGGGAATTCACTCTCATGAGGGAAAGCCCACAAAAAAGGTTCATTGGGCAGCCTCTCACAATGCAAAATGCCTTTCCATTTGCCCCACACTCCTTTGACGAAATCACAAGCAACGAAAATGTGTTGACTTGATTCCCCATATTTTTTACACAAACAACACCAATTTGGGGAGAGGGTCCAATACTTGAAACGAGGCTGAAGGATATCTGCGCAATTCAACCTGTCATGAGCAATAGTCCACCCCAAGTGAGTCAAGCCAATCAAGTAATCCACGGCCTTTCCTTAGTTGATGTGTCCAATACTTGAAACGACGCTGAAGGATATTTGCGCAATTCAACCTGTCATGAGCAATAGTCCACCCCAAGTGAGTCAAGCCAATCAAGTAATCCACGGCCTTTCCTTAGTTGATGTTCCTGTTTTATCTAACATGCGCAAATCTTTTTCTCTTCCTTGTTTTCATTCTTTCGACCATCATTTTTGTCCCCCCGATGTTTCTGCACCCAATCCCAACCAACAAATCACCCACCACCAAAATCTACCTACTCATTTGAATCTCCAGAGTTCAATCAAGTCTGGGAATCTCCAGCTAGCCACAATGAATGTTTGTTACTCTGATCATCTTCCGGGAAGCAAGGGGTGTTTGGCTCAAGTTGAGAAGACTTAGGGGAAGGGGTCGAACAGGGGGGAGGGTTCCAAGCAGTCTTCTAGATGCATAATAGTGGACTCTCAGGAGAAGCTGGCAAATTACATGTGGAAAATCGATCTTAAAGTGTGCAGATTAAAGAGAGCACAACTGATGGAAGGGATCAAGAATTTTCAAGGGCCATTGGATCGGGGTTTCTTGACTAAAGAGGTTACCAGCAACACGGCAATGATGTTGTCAAAATGAAGATTCTTTCCTAGAACATAAGGGGTTGCGGCTCGAGTCAGAAAAGATGTTTGATTAGGAGAATTATTCAGAAGGTGAATCCAGACATTGTGATTTTTCAGGAAACAGAGAGAGTTTCAATGGGTAGAAGACTCATTGGGCAATTGTGGAATTCTAGATTTAAAGGGTGGTCTTATTTACCATCTAATGGATCTTCGGGTGGCATTCTGATTATTTGGGACTCTAGAGTGATTCGGGTTTCGTCAAGCATGTTGGGGAACTTTTCAGTTTCAATTCTCATTACGATGTTTGATTTTGCGCAATGGTGGCTCGCCGGGGTTTATGGACCACATACCCCTACTGAGCGCCAAGATTTCCGGGATGAACTTGTCGATCTTTCCGTGGTTTGCGGCAGTGTTTGGTGTGTTGCAGGGGATTTTAACACAGTTAGGAGGCTAGAGGAGAAGCTCAACAGCACAAGATTGACAAGAAGCATGCAAGCTTTTGACCAGTTGATTGGTGAATTGGGTTTGAAGGATCCGCCCTTGTGCAATGCTAGTTACACATGGTCAAATTTTAGAGACATTCCCATATGTTGCAGGTTAGATAGAGTTCTGATTTCATATGGATGGGAGAGAGTATTTTTGTTCTATAAACAGGAAGCTTTGGTCAGGTTAACGTCAGACCACAGACCAATTTTGTTGAACACCGCAGTTGTTAAATGGGGACCATCTCCCTTTAAATTTGAGAATGGTTGGCTATCTCACAGGGACTTTCTTAGTTGCTCTCAACTGTGGTGGCAGTCGTCGGAGGCGTTTGGGAGGGGGAGGGGGAGAGCCACAGGTTTATGATTAAGTTAAAAAAAATGAAAGAGCTTATAAAATCTGAAGCCAACTTGTTGAAAAAAAAGGAGCTTGAGTTAGTTATTGGTGATCTCGACAGGTTGGAGGAAGGTCTTGACTGGAATGTGGAATTGGAGTCCTTTAGAATGCTCTATGAAGCTGATTTGGCTGAAAGATGCATGAGAGATGATAGAGCGGCTTTGCAGAGGGCCAAAATTAAATGGTTGAAGGAAGGAGATGTCAATTCTAGTTTCTTTCATAGACTTCTAAACTGTCAAAGGAATAAATGCACAATTGTCAAAGTGGAACTGGATGATGGTTCTTTGGTTGAGTCTGAAGATAGAGTGGTTGAGGTGACCACATCTTACTTTGAGCAGGTATTCTCCTCACAGGGGGGTGTTGAATGGGGGATTGAGGGCCTTGATTGGGTGACCATCCTTGTGGAGGATCGCAACTAGTTAGAGAGACCTTTTGCGGAGGAGGAGATTAGGGCTGCTACTTTTAGCTGCGATGGAAACAAAGCGCCAGGTCCTGACGGGTTCTCATTGGCTTTCTTTCAAAAGTGTTGGGCAGCTATTAAAGTCAATATTATGAGAGTCTTTGATGACTTCTATCAGAATGAAAGAATCAATATTCAGACTAATGAGACCTATATCTGTTTAATCCTGAAAAAGGAACAGTCATGGTGTCTAAAAGATTTTCGTCCTATTAGTCTGATTACTAGTTTGTACAAGATTATTGCGAAGACCCTATCCTTGCGGCTCAGAGAAGTTCTTCATAAGACAATTGAGGATTCCCAGATGGCGTTTGTGCAGGGCCGACAAATTTTGGATGTTGTGCTTATTGCCAATGAGGCAGTGGAGGATTATCGCAATCGCAAAGAGGGAGTGGTATTCAAAGTGGACTTTGCTAAAGCTTATGATTCTGTTGAATGGAATTTCCTTGAATTTGTGTTGCGTAGGAAAGGTTTTGGAGCTCAATGGATTGAATGGATGTTGGGTTGTATCAGTTCAGTCTCCTATTCGATAGTGATCAATGAAAGACCTAGAGGGAAATTCAATGCCAGTAGAGGCCTCAAACAAGGTGATCCATTTTCGCCATTCTTGTTCACGATTGTGGCTGACTGTTTGGGAAGATTAATGACCAGAGCGAGACAGGCATCTTTGATAGAGGGTTTCCTTGTGGGAAAGGAGAAGGTGGAGCTTTCCCATCTTCAGTTCGCAGATGACACTTTGTTCTTCCTTAATGGAGTGGAGGAGGATATCCTAAACGCCATTCAACTTCTCAACTGTTTTAGTTTCATGTCAGGCTTGAAGATTAATGTGTCCAAATGCCAACTTGTAGGGATCAACATGGATGCAGATTTGATCCTCAGATTAGCAAATAAGGTCGATTGTTCGGTGGGCACTTGGCCAATGAAATACCTCGGCCTTCCTTTGGGTGGGAATCCTTTATCAAGTAGCTTCTGGGATCCTGTTCTTTCCAAGATGAACCGTAGGTTGGATGGTTGGAAGAGTGCCTTTTTCTCAAAAGGTGGAAGATTGACTCTTATTCATGCAGTGTTGTCAGCCTTGCCATCCTATTATTTATCTCTTTTCAAAATTCCGATGGGAGTGGCCCACATTACGGAGAAGAAATTTAAGACATTCTTTTGGAGTGGGAGGAGTGGTTATGTAAGCTTAGTGAAGTGGTCGGATGTTCAGAAACCAATGAGCAAAGGCGGGCTAGGCATTGGTAACATAAGATTAAGAAATGAGGCCCTTTGTAGTAAATGGCTTTAGCGGTACCTCAAGGAAAAAGATTATTTATGGATAAGAGTGGTGAGAAGCAAATATGGCATTATGCCTCCACAAGTGCATTCGGGTCACATGGGTCGGGTGGGAACATCCTCTTTTCGGTGTCCATGGAAATTCATCTGTTCTCTCGGTTCTCGATTCTTCTCACATACGATTCTTAAACTTCGAAATGGAGACACCTTCCGCTTCTGGGAAGATAAGTGAATGGGAGATTCTACTCTGGCTGAATCGTATCCTCACCTTTATAGGCTGTCCACACTTCACAACAAACCCATCTCATCCTTTTTGATCTTTAACCATGATAACCCATCCCCTCGCCCCACCTCTTTACCTTGGAACCTTCACTTCCCAAGGTCATTATGAAGTTAACGAGTTTGCTCCTCTCATTGATCGACTCTCCTCTATTACTCTCTCCAACTACCCAGACAGTTTAAGTTGGTGTCCTTCCACCAACGGCCTCTTCTCTTGTAAATCTCTCTTTGACATCCTATCCGATTCCCCCACATTCCCTTCTTTCCCTCTTTCAAATTCCATCTGGCATGTTCAAGTTCCATCAAAGATTAGGATATTTAGTTGGCTATTGCCTCACAAGAGGATCAATACTTGTGATATGTTGCAGCGACAAGCTCCCGGGCGGTGCTTGTCCCCACATTGTTGTTTGTTTTGTAAACAAGAGGGAGAGTACTTGGACCACTTATTTTTCAATTGCAGTTTCGCCAAAAACATTAGGCAAAGATGGTTCACATTTTCTGGGAATAGATACATTGCCCCACTATCCATTGGTGAAGTGTTATCTCTTTCCCATCTAACAAATTTGTCTAAGGCCGAAAAAGAGATTGGGTTGATTGCCATATATGCAACTCTCTGGTTACTATGGCTTGAAAGAAACGCTAGGGTCTTCATGGACTCCCAAAAAGACTAAGCACAGTTATGGGATTCCTGGGTTGCTGCTTCTTCTTGGGGAATTAGTTTTCCATCATCTTCATGGCTATTTAATTGGAGTAATTGTCTGTAATACTTTGTCTTTGGGTTGCTTTGAGGGATAGGCTTTGTCTTAGCCTTTGGTGAATGGTCTTTTTGGCTTTTGCTTTTTGTACCTTGTTGGTTCTTAGATCACTGCTGTATTTTTGTTCATATCCTTTTCCTTTTAATATATACACACTCTTGTTTCGTTTAAAAAAAAAAAGAATTTGGCTTTAGAAGTAACGTGAGCTTTCCAGATGAAATCGTGTGGAAAGGGAACCAATGAAGAAGCAGAAGCGGGGAAAGAGAAAGATGGTGATAGAAGGATTTGGAGGAAAAAACCCCAGATGAAACAACAGGCCAAGACACTCTATCACTCTCACCAAACAGAGAAGCCTCTTCAAGAATTTCAAGAAGGGAAGAGGCTTCTAGACACTCACTATCAAAGGGGTTTCTTCTGAGGTGGAGACACCAAGAAGGTCTACTACCCTCAATGCTCTCAAAATGGGACAAAAAGTCGACTATAGGATGATTTGGTTTGGTTGATAATCTGTAAATGTTTGGGAATAAATCAGAGAAACTGGATGTACAGCACCAAGTATCCTCCCAAAACTTAAAGTTGTGGCCATTGCCCACTTTAAGGCGACATATGTCAGAAAAGACAGGGTAGAGAGAATGAATAAATTTCCAAGGATTACGATAAGAGGCTTTGGAAGACACGCTAGCATCTTGCGAGTTTCGTAGGAGACCATGCCTACTCAAGATCACTTTGGCCCACAGAGCATCTTTTTCCTTGACAAAACGCCACAACCACTTCCCAGCCAAGGCCTTGTTCCTTAGAACTAGATTACCGATCCCTAACCCACCCTCATCAAGTCGTCTACTAACCAAGCTCCATCTCACAAGACACCCCCCTCTTTCTTCATCTTCCCTTTTCCAAAGAAACTTCCTCATCATCCTCATCATCCTCTCAATCTGCCATGCTACCATTTTAGGAGTTTTAAACATAGAGAGAAAAAAGGTGGGGATAGCCTCCAAGACACTCTTGATCAAAGCTAATCTTCCACCTTTCGAGAGGAAACTTCTTTTCCAACCGACAAGTCTCCTAGAAATAGTGTGAATGATATAGGATCCCAAAAGGAGGAAGATAGGAGGTTACCTCCCAAAGGTAACCCAAGATATTTCAAAGGCCATTGGCCAATAGAACACCCACAAGAGGAAGCGGCCTCCAATAACTATGCCTCAGAGATGCAAACCCCCGCAACTTGGCATTTTTCGAGGCTCAACTTCATACCCGAGATCCAACAAAACCCTTGAATAATCCTCAATGTATTAAGTAAGCTAGACCCATCATTATCCAATAAAAATAGACAATCATCCGCGAACTGAAGATGAGAAACTTGAATTTTGTCCTTGCCCACTGAGAATCCTTTGACAATCGCAGCTTCCTTGGCCTTATCCATCATACTACCCAGTACATCTGCCACCATAATGAACAAAAATGGGGACAAGGGGTCACCTTGTCGGAGACCTCTATAGCCAAAGATTTTTCCCCAAGGCCAGCCATTGATGAGAATAGAGTAAGAAACCGATGAAAGACACCCACGAATCCAACGTCTCCAATGAACTCCAAAACCTTTTTTAAATAAGACATAATCAAGAAAGTCCCATCTCACCATGTCATAGGCCTTTTCGAAGTCCGTCTTGAACACGAAGCCTTCCTTTTTCAAAGACCTATATTCTTCAACCACCTCGTTAGCAATTAAAATTGCATCGGAGATCTGGCGGCCATTGACGAAAGCCATTTGAGTATCAGCCACTATGTGATGGAGGACCAACCGCACTCTTGAAGCGAAAAATTTTGCAATGATTTTATAAAGGCTGGTTGTGAGGCTAATTGGTCGAAAGTCCTTTGCCATTTTAGAATTGACTTTCTTGGGAATTAATGCACTATATGTTTCATTGACTGATTTGTTGATAATCCCCTTGGCAAAAAATTCATCTATAACCAATTTAAGGTCCCCTTTCAAGTCATCCCAAAACTCTTGATAAAAGGATAAGGTGAAGCCATCCGGGCCTGGGGCTTTGTCACCCTCACAATTAAACACTGCCTCACGGATTTCCTCCATCTCGAAGGGCCTCTCCAACCAATTGTTATTCTCAACAGATAAAGCTTTCCAATTAATGCCAACAATCCCCCACAAGCCCCTATAATCTGTAGTGAAAATACGACGATAGTGCTCAAAAACTCTCCAACAATACCCTCCTTCGTCTCCACTAGGGTACCATCTTCATGATCTAGCTTAGAGATAAGATTCCTTGATCTTCTGCAACTTAAGATCCTATGGAAGAACTTGGAGTTTGCGTCCCCCTCTCTGGCCCATTTAATCCTAGCTTTTTGTGCAGCCATTCGATCTTCAAGCAGAAAAACCGCCTGCAATTCCTCTTTTGCCTTCCTTCTCTCTTGAGACTTTTCCTCGGACCATGCCTCAGTGCCTTCGAGTTGGTCCAAAAGCTGTATTGTATTTTCCAAGCAAACTGACCCCAAAAGTATTGGTTGGTTTCTCTAAGAGCTACACATTTTCTCGTTAGCATACATTTTCTTACTCTATCACTACCCTCTTATTATTTTGTACTAAAACAAGAAGGAACGAGCAAAGAAGAAAATAAACATTTGATTTGGCCACAAGCATAAAATGCTCAGTGCATTTAACAAAGGAAATGGCATAATATTTCAATGGTACCTATCAAGCATGTCATATCAATAGGAAATCTACACTAATATTGATTACATTGACATCTGGCCATCTAAAAACATTTGTTGGGAACAATCTACTATAGGTATCATGTGAGCTAGAACTAGAAGCGTACATGGGATCATACTTGCATATATATAATTTCACGATATTGTACTTCCCTACTAATTGAGTTTCTCATTCTCCTTTGTAATCAACCAATAAATTAGTCTATTGGGCTCGCTAGTTCAATACTTGGACACTTTATATCCCTCAAAAATGGAAAACAAATGGGCACATCATCGATAACGACTCTCATTTTATCGATGAATAAGCTCTCATTATGCTTCTAAGGTAGCTTTTACACTTTTTTCCTCATCTTTTTGGTTTCTGATGTGTGACTTGAATGAGGATTTAGAGTTTCTTCAGCGGAAAGCTCTTCCTTTTTTGCTTTCTTCATCTTCTTGAAAGAATATTTTGCTAAATACTCATTTCTCCTTCTGGAGCGTTGGCGTAATGGTAAGAGTTGTTGTTGTGTGACCTGACAGTCACAAATTCAAGCCCAGGAAACAACCTCCTATTTTTCAGGGTAAGGTTGCATACAATAGACCCAAAGTAGTCCAACTACGAAGCTTCATGCTCATTTTTCCTTCTAAATGGTGGCCTTGACCCAGTGGTTGAGGTTGCTTGATTATGTCCTAGAAATCACATGTTTGAAACTTCGAATCAAGAAATAATTTCTTCAAATAAAACTAAGGCTACATAGTCGTCCCTTCTCCAGACCTGCAATTGGAGGGAGCCTCGTTCGCTAGGCACACCCTTATTTTATACTCATTTCTTATTTTTTAACATAAACGAAAGGTGGGCCTCGTAGCAAGGGGTTTTGTTTTTCATTTTATTAATTTGCTCTTTATTTTTCCTTCTTCTTCTTGAAACTTTTAGAAGGAGAAGAAAGATTTGTTGTAGAATTGCAATGAATCCTACTGTAAGAGTATATGGTTTGGTCTTTAAAAAAAAAATTAAATAAAAAAATGAAAAAACTTCCTCTTTTTTTCTATCAAAACACCATGTCTTAATGTTGTAACTATTGCAAGTGACTATTGCAAGAGTTTAAGCTTTACATATGCTACTGCTAACCTAAAACCTTCTTGTCTTTATGTTAGTCGTTTTTGTTGTGTGTAAGTTGTGATTAATTTGGTTTGATGAATGAGGAATATTTTTCTCATTTTATGAAAATTTGAATTTATGGTGGAATATTTATATATATAATCAAAAAGTAAATAAGTTGTCTAGAGGACTACAATGTTTATAAGTTATAAATTTGAAATTGCACCTGTATTCCTTCAGACAACTCGAGCTCTTCAGAAGCACTGAGGAGCCTCGAACTGCTAGTAGTTCCCCTCAAGTAGCGCAAGGGATCAGAATAGTCTACAACTTGTAAAGCAGCACGTTTTCTCCGACTAGATGATCCAGAGTTCACGAAGATAAGATTGGCAGAAGCTTTCTCAACCGCCTTTGCTCTTTTGGCTCTCCTTTCTGTTTGACGCACAGATTTCACATCTATAGCCATGGTAAGCTGCATTTCTTGAAGTTTATGTTTATCATCTTTGGGTTCCAAATTTTCGGGATTATTAAGATAGAACTGCACAGAGTGTTGTTTTTGTTGACTCATTTCAAAATTATCATCAGAGAACTGTGTAGAATGTTCTTCATCAAGTCCTATTTCTGCTTTCATAGTGGGATGGCTCACTCCTCCAAACCTCTCCCTTGCACTGATGTGCGCCCTCTCAAGTTGGGTATTACCAAACTCTGATGTAGAGTTCCCAGGCATAAAAGGGCCATTGCTAACCATCGTGGCTGCATCTTGGGCAGTTTCCACTGCAGCTCTTGCAAGAGCAACAGCCTCAGCAGCAGCAGCAGCTATTACAGCCTCTTCACCAGTAAGAAGTGCTTCATTAACCAAATTTGCCTCATTGTTGGTCTGCAAAAGAAACATCAAGTCAACAAAATCAATTAGCACACAACAATTATTCTCTAACAAGCTGTCTAATTGTTATGTTGGTCATAAATCTGAAAAGTGCAACAATTATATTCACCCAAAGAACGAAGTAAATAGCAGATCATCATGTAAATGACTGCATTTCAAAAGGTAAATATGTTGAATGGGTACACTCCATTCCTAAACAATCGTTCATCGATTAGACGGTAGTCTTTTATTGGTTTAATGTGCTCAATTTCAAACTAATCAATATAACTAGAGCAACTTGGTTGAAGCAGGACAGAGATGAGACAGTCTCAAATTTCCTAAAGGTACATGGTCCATGATCATTAAGCACTTCAACTAAATTTTGCACATGATGCACTCGCTTTCACAATGCCACCACCATCAATCTCCTTGTCCTCAAAAGAGACAAACTTCCTAAGCAAAAAGGCTCTTATAAACAAGGGGAATCAATTGGGTAACCAACTTAACAGTGGACAGTAAAAACCATTGACTGAAGAAAACTCATTCCAAGTTTAGGTCAAAACAAATGAGTAAAAGATTTCCTTCAACCAAATGGAATCTCAACCAAAACATATACTACCATAATCCTTGACACAATCTAGCCATTGCTCCTGACAAATAAATAAAGTAGTTCAAACCTTTTTGGGTGGACCTATAACTCCAACATATGCCAAAGGTCTATCAGATGCCAAGGAATTTGGATGACCTTCCAAAGAAGGTAGTTGAAGCTTTCCCACATCAACCACCATAGTTGTCATTGTAGTTGTTGTACTTGTTGTTGTCAAGGACAAAATACATTGAGCCCGGGAACAACCAAGATGTCTACTTCTCACTGCACAGTTCAACCATGTAATCAGTGAATCACCACAAAGAAACAAATTAATTGGTATAGTAAAGAAATGCTAAAATACTAAATTAAAACATAGTGCCACTTGTAATTTCTTTGCTTGCCAATTTACTCCAATTTTCATTACAATTTTTTATATTTTGGATAGTTAATTTTGAGTGCACAAATTTCTCCTTCCGCAGTGCATGACCATGTATGTTAACTTATAGTATTTTCTTGACTTAAAGCGATACTTCAACCAATTATCAACAATAGGATTTTGGGATGTAGAACGAGAGTAAACTAGTACAATACGTTTTTTTGGACCAAAATAGACAAGTACAGAAAGAGAAGGGATGGGGGAGGGAGAGTGTAGGAGGGAGGACAAAAGAACCTTGAGATAAGCAAGGGAAACATAGATCCAATTCAAAATACTCCCTCTTAGAGCAATGAACATGGAATACTAAAAGGAGAGTTCCAGTTCCTTAAAGAGCTTCTCCCATAAGAACAATCAGCCTTGAAGTACAAGATCACTTTTTACAAAGTCTCCAACTTCCATACAAAGGGTTTTTTATTCCCCACCAATCATAAGTCCTCAATAATGGCCACAGGAACGGTGAAACAGTTTAAGCAGGCAACACTGCCACTCCATGTGCAGAAACAATCTTCCTTTACTATCAAAATCTTATTCCCACAGATAGCAGGCTGGGTTGAATTGAATCTGAAAAGCTCCACAGACATCTTCCTCTTTAGGAATATGATAAGAAAGAGGCATTTGAATGTATTCAACCCAAACAATCAGTATTCTCTCTGCATGAAATGAAAATCACGATTTTGTTCTGAATTTATAATGGATTCTTCTCAAATAATATTTAATCCAAAAGTTGAGACGCTAGAGAAAATCAACCACCAAACAACTCAATTCTTTCTCATCATTTCACATCTGTGGATGTGGCAACTAGTGACAAAGTCTTGATACTGACAACCATAAGAAAACATTGAGACTAACCAAACAAAATCAAATTCAAGACATTTTATCTTTTAAGCAACTCGGGTGCAGTGGACAAACAATGCCAATTTTGAAAGAAATAGAAATAGGGATGCTCTACAGGGCAGGATCCATCCCAGAAACCTATGTTCCAATGGTAGGAGACACAAAAGAAAAGGAATGCTAATGGTTTTTTTTTTGTTTTTTTTTTAAGGTGATTAATCTCAAAAGAACTTTTATCTGCCAGATAGGAAACAGTTGAAATCTTATGATAGATGTCTCCCAGAAATAGTGGTGATTCAATAACAGGGTCTCCTTCAGGAAACCCAGTTCTAAATTTCTATAATGGTGAGATGAGAAGAATGTAACTAGACTCCTCCCTAGAAACAAACATTGATTTATCAGTTAACTGCACAAGAGCTTACAGGAAAAGAATCGAATCACCGAAGGATCTCTAACATAATTAATAAAAATTAATTAAGGAAGTATGGTTAAATGTGAAATAACAGAGGTGAGGGAAGGACTCAAACAGACGTGATAGTTTAGGTTTCTAACATGAGAAATATTTACAAGCATTCGGTGGATAGAGCGTGAAGTGAAGCATTGTTTCTTCGTTACATGTGTATGATGTAGATGTAGTGTTGCAGTCGGTAGTGAGAGAAAAGCAGAATGCCTGTGCTTGGGAGATATCAGACCTCAGTGGTTGATATTGCAATTTGAGAAAAAGATTGCATTGTACGCGAGATAAGGGGTAAAAGAAGAAACGAAACACCCTTATTGAACTGAAGGAAGTTCGAGTATTAAAAAAAACAAAACAAATAGGCTAAATTGCAACCATGAAAAAAAAAAGAATGGGGTAATTAGATTTCAACAACAGACACTCACACATGTTAGAGTAGGATTTAACGTGAGTCGAGAGAGTATCCGGTGGACATTTGAACTGAGGCAGCAGACAAGCCATCCTTTGCTCCTCCTCTCGCGCTCTTTCTTTGTTCGGGAATTTGAGCAAGAGATTTGAACAAAGAGTTATGTATATGTTTATATATTTGCGATGAATCAGAAGAGGAGGGGAAAAAAAAGAGAGAAAAAACACGAGGAGGAAGGAGAATGGCAAGGAAGCGAAAGAGGAAGAGAGGCGAAGTTTTAGTGTGTCGTAGCAGCATGAGATTGCGAGTGAGTTGTGATAATGAAAAGGATAAGGAGGAGGAAGAGGAGGAGGAGAGATGGTCCGGCTTCAGCCTGAGCTTGAGCCCGCCTGCCCGACACTAGGGTCGCCCGAACCAAAAACCCTGCCCATTACCCGGCCGTGAGGTTTTCAACTTTTCACTGACCATAGAGTACCATTGCCATTCCTATTTTACTTGTACGACACAGTCACTGTATATATATTATGAATTTACATTAATTGAATTAAAACAAAATACAATGAGAGAAGACGGCATGGAGCCCCTTTACCTTTATCTGACCCTAGTGAATTGAGATTGAATTAGGTTGGTTTAGAAATTTGCAACTCAATTAGTTTGAATTGCGGTAATGTTTAACAAAAACATAATTGACTCGATCAAAACAATTGGAACTAATTAAAAATATTGGTTATATTGCGTGCGGTGCATCCACTCAACATAACACGATTAGTTTGTGTTAATATCACAACAAAAATAAGTTAATGAAAACATCTTATTAAATTGCTATAATACATAAATCAAGCATATGCTATAAGATTTTAAAATTTATGAATTTAGTAGAAAACCGAATAACTTGATTCAAACCAAATTAAAATTGTTAATTTGAATGATGAGTACTTTTCATGTGCATAGTTGAAGGGGAAAAAATTTATTTTTGAGTTCGTAGAGGACACACTAAACTAAACTAATCACAATAGAAGAAAAAAAAATGACTTAATTATAAATATTAATGTGATGGTGAATTTATACAAATTGCTATTGTTAGTTATTGCTAATGGTTGCCATTTTGTAAAGAATAAGCATGCAAATTTTTATTCAAAGTTGTTTTACAGGCACTATAGCAACATTGTGCAAAGAAAAGATTATTATTATTATTGTTATTATTTACACTCTTAATTCTCTATAAATCATGAACCATGGATGCAATAGTGAAAAAAATATGTGAGTAGGATAATGTTGCAAAGTGATTGTAATAACAATAGAACCAAAGTCGCGCGTGTATTAAAATAAAGAAAACAAAGAATGTCATGCAAATAAATGTGTAATTAAAGTTTTGGAATATGACATTTTTACTTGGATGAGCAATTGCATAAGGAAATATCTTCATTTCGTCATCCATATTGTTGATTTATCTTCATTCATTTTCTCTTTTCACCTTGTATATCTATAATTATTTGAATGCTCGTCTTGGCACAGCATTTAATAAAGCCCTTGGTTCAACAACATTAACAAAAAATTGCACGTGATTAACAAGTGATAGTTCAGTTGGTTGAGCAACTGAGTATAAGTAAAATTGAGGTTTAGGTCTCGAGTTCGAACTTGGGCGTGCCCTTATTTATAGACTTTTATTGGAAGGGTCATTCCAAACGTCTCTACAATGTCCGAGCGCCCAAAAGGAAGGAAGACACTTTTCGGTTGTAAAAAAATCAGTAATAAAAAAAAAAAATGCATGTGTTTATGGTTGAGTATCTTATTATTGTTATAATTATTGTTTTTTAAGTAATAGATACCCCTCCCTAGACCAACTTGAAGTTGGTACAGTGACACGCAACTCCATCACAAAATCCAAATTTTGCAATTAATAATTTTTGCAAGTAAACTACTTTTTAGCATGCAAAGAAAAAAAGGTAGATGTAATTAACGGAGCTGAGCCCCCTTTTACTGTCTCCGTATTGGATACATATCACAAGGTCACGTTTTAATGCATTCATTACCTTGGATAAGCTCTCATTTCTTTTGACAATAAAGTAACTATTTTATTTGACACAACTTATTTTCTCTCAAAACAATGTAGTTGAGTTGGTGGGAAGTTGAAGTAAATTGATCTAATGAATAATGATCTATCTTAACACAAAATGCATTTCTAACACAGTTGTTAAGGTTTATTACGTGATTATGTGCTGTAAATTCAAAATGATCCAAGGCAGATTAATGGCTTTATTATCGACAAAGTGTTGTCACTTTAGTATGACAAATATAACAAACCAAAGTCTCCTTAGACTTGCATCTTAAAGAATTGAGGTCACATTGTGGGGGCACATCACGCACTGATTTAAGCCTCGTTTGATTGGGAGATTGACAACTGCCTTAGGATCAAAAATATATTTTGGACTGTTTGGATAGCATAGCTTTTAAAAGAAATTGTAATGAAAAAAAATATATATATTTATAATCTATATCTATATTTATAGCTATTATAAAAAAGAGAGTTTATACTTTTTTCGATGACTCAATTTTTGTACTTATTTTACCTTTCAAAGTATTATTTATACTTAAATTTTATTTCTCTTTCCTATCCTTGCCTTTTCTATCCTTCATTTTATATTTTATGCCTAGATTTCATTCTTATCCTCTCGAACTTCATCATTACATATTTATAATAATTTCAATGTAGTATTTTGAGATTTAAATTGCTATCATCTATTATTTAAAAGTGAACAAAATATCTTACAATTGTGTTTTCTATTTCACTTTAAGAGTTCAGAAGACAATGCTTAAAAGTATTTTACCGTTGTTAGTTTAATCAAAGTTTAAATCCTCCCTTCGAAAATTTCTCCCCTCATATCAATGATCGGAGAAAATTTTAAGCATTTTTTAGAGTAGAGGTGTATTCACTGTAAGAGAAAAAATAACAACTTTCTTAGTGACTAGTGATAATAGTCCCTCACAGTGACAAAGTGGTTTTCAACCCTTCTGAACTTTCACATTTTCTCATTGTGCTGTGACCCCCTCCGTAGGGTGGCGCCACGATCCACATAGAATACCCTATACGCCATTGCCTTTGTGATCAACACCTAAAATTTTTGAGAAATTGAGGTGAGCTACAACAATCTCAGTAAATAATCTGTCTATGGCATTACATATGCATTTATAAAAATTATGGCATTTAAACATCATATAAAACCCAATATGCAAGTCACATATATATAACAATACATGAATCAAGTACATTTTTGCGTCACTCTATACATATCATACAATGTATAAATAGCAAATCCTCACCATCAGGTGAATAAGTGAGTATGTATCTCCATCATGCATTCATAGAGCAAACTCAATTTATCTCACCATCCACTCACAGTCCGGTGTATGAGTAAGTTTGTATCCTTACTATATATTTATAAGGAAAACTTAACTCACCTAACCATCAATTAGATCATTCCAAGGCCTCATCTACAGACTTACCCCTATGAAGATGATCACATACTTTTCTTACCCTTGTAAGCTTAAGTATCGATGTTTCAAAACAAAAGGTTTTATGCATTCTAAAAACAATGCAAAGCAATGTAAACACAATGCTATTCATTCATAATTTCTATATTACAATGTCATACAAAAAAATCAAGATAGAAATACTCCCAATACACAACAAATTGGTTAAGTCCACACTAGCCCAAATTGCCAAACTTTACACCAAATTTACAGCACAAGTACCTCAGTGTGTGTCCTGTCCAATTCCTCAATTTCACAATTTCTTCCACAAATTTCTACAATTATCATTGCCAAACTATTCCCAATAAATTTTCATTCATAAAACACATCTAAATCACCATTATTCATGCTCCCAAAACCTTTACACAACATGGCTGGAAACACCTTTCCAACCATAGGAAATTAATCAATTCATCATTAATTTAACCATAAATCAACAAGGAACTACTTACCCAAAGTGTCCTCTAGCAATTCAACCAATTTCCAGCTCAAACCCTCTTTCCCAAGTTCTCAATCTATCCATTTAAATCACACTAATTTCAAATATGTTGCACAACTTGAAAAGATGAACAAGAATTTGAAATTTTAAACCAAAAACCATAGATTCTTACCTTGGATTTGGTTTCCCTAAGGTGTTTTTCTTCTCCCTCTTTATTTTCTTTGTTTTCTTCAAGCTAGTTCTAATGCAAATGAGCCAAAAAAACTCAAATTTTGGAGTTAAAACACTTGTAAACCGCCACATCGACCTATTTAAAAAACGGTCAGTGACTCAAAGGATCGCATTCCTTCTCTGTCAAAAAAATATTTTATTTTATTTTTGTCTCTGTTTTTCCACGAGGAGCGCATTCCTTTAAGTAACGAGCGTGCTTCTCCAAAAAGAGCACATTCCTTGGGAAAGTATGAAAAATAGAGCTCTCGGGAATTCATCACAAGAGCGCGTTCCTCCCCAATGAGCGTGTTCCTTGAAATCTAGTTGAAATTTTTATTAAGTATAAGATATTTTATGACACAACTATCATCTTAGCGTATCAATAACCCTACCTGTAACACCCCGTAGTTTTACTTACATACATACGTTGAAGTATGCGTATATCAAAATGTATAATACACGTATAAGGACCTTTAAAGTCATGTGTACATGTGACAAATGAACTTGAAAATGTCAAAAGTGAGTTGGAACGTGATTTAAATAGAATCGATTGATAACACGTGTATTCCTCAGGTAGATTGAGTGTATGAAGAAGAAGAATGAATAAAAAGATATAAAATAAAATAAAATAATGAACAGTACTCGAATAAAAGACAAATTAAGTTTACTGTTCATAAACTGGTACTGTGCGCGGAACAGTAAATAAATAAATTAAACGAAGTTGCAGAATGAAAGACGAAAGAGGAATGTCCAGAAGAACGAAAGAAAGAGAAGAAAAAAAAGGAAACGGCGGATTTGTGGCCAAATTCGACGTGTCGGTAAGCTATTTTTGATATTTTTCGTCGTAAAATTGATATCTAAGCTAGATGTAACATTTCTAGCAGAGTAATTTTTGCTGTGGGAGCCGTTTTACGGTGTTTTCAACAATTGAGGTTTTGACCCAACATGAATGAAAATCCGCTAAGAAGGTTGGAAAACACTCCCTGGACTGTCGGGACCCCGAATATGTGGTTAGATTGAATTTATGTGTTCATTTAAAACTTTTATGGCTATTGGAAGTTAGAGTGTAGATTGGAGACCATTCCCAATGAAACTCTAGTTTAAGGCTATAGAATGGTAGAATGGACTGTTGCGAGTCCATCGATGCTAAGTTCAGGATTTTTGGAGACCGTTTGACAATTTTAGTAACAATTTACATCTTTCGAATAAATAGTGACGACATGAACAGTGATGTAAATAGTACTATGATGTGAACAGTGAGTTAAAATGGTGATTCTCATGATAATTTATGATTCATTTCAGTGTTTAAATTGAGAGCTTAAGTGAATGGATAAATGCTATTGAGGAAGCAATTGACGTTTATTATTGCTCGATTTTAGAGGATATATTGGCGTAGAAACCCCGTGTAACCACTGTGAGTATAGTTTTCTTGATTTGGTTCTTGTATGACATTGTACACATATAAACTGTTTGATTGTATGCATGTTTATGTAATGCATTGAGTTTTAGTGATCATGCAAACTGATTTTAGAAATTAGAGCTTATAATAATGTTATTTCGTTAGGAATTAGACCCGGATGAGGTTTTGCGAGTCCTCATTGTCAGTAGGTCTGTCCTAACAAGGGCTGCGATCCTTAAAATGACTGTGAATTGGGTAATGAGAGGGAGATGATAAAATATTTATGAATGAGCATCAACTATATATTGTATGCACGTATATTATTTTGATGAATGATGCATATGTGCTTTTGAAATGTTTTAAATCGATTTGATATGCCATATTTCATAAAATGCATGCGATTGTCATGTCAAGAACTATATTCACTGAGCTGTTGTTTGCTCGCCCTATTTCCTCCAATATTTCAGGTATTGAGTCGAAGGGAAAAGGAAAAAAATCTGTGAGTGATAATCACGTGAGCCTTCGTCTGGTATGTGTATGTATGCTTGGAGGAAATAAATTATATTTTTGTTATTTTGATATGTATACTTATCACACATTATATATATATATATATATTATCATCTAGATGAGATGTGTGGGCATATATATAGCTTAATATATTGGATGATGAAATGCAAATTTGATGTGTGAATGAATGAAATGATATAGATATCTATATTGGATTTGATTTGTGATATCTAAGAAAAAACAAAAGTGAAACGTCTATTTGATGGGGAGGTGTAGTAAAAAATTTGAAAATTGTGAGAATTATTGTGAATGTTCGTTGAGACTGACAGTGTATTGTATACTGTATATGAGTATGTATAGTGTATAATATATTATGCCGGTCATAATGTCAGTCTACGTCAGGGGCGTCGTGACACTACCATACTTATATTTTCATCATTCTAAGGTCATGTACATACGTACACACATATAAATACATTTGACAATACGTATAAGTCAATGTACAAGTTTGACTAGTACATACAAAATACAACACATTGGCTTTTTAAATTAAGATAGAAGTGGAACAATGTATATAAAAAAATATTTATATATTTTTTAATTTTTTGTATCTTGTTTAATAATTTTTTTTTATCAAAAAAATATGTCAATTGAACTAACTCATACACAAATTTTTAAAATATGACAATTATAAATTTTTATTTCAGAGTAATGCAGTTGGTCATGTTTTAACAAAAAAAAAAAGGTTCTGAAATCACATTAAATAATAACATGTCAATATAAGTTTTATTTTGTCTTAATCTTTTATCTTTGTTGCTTTAAATTAGTTTTATTGAATTAGTTGATTAGTATAACTCTTACATTATTAAAGTACTTAAAATATAACCTAAATTATATATTTAACACCTGTGAACCGAAGCATGTGACCCAACTAGTTTTTATTTATAATATTATAATAAGAAAATGGTTGACACAAGGTTTTTATTTTTATTTTTTTTTTATGTTTTTTTTAAATAAAGAAGTATCCTTTTACAGAGAGAGAAGAAGACGAAGGAAAAAAAAAAAAAAAAAAACTTGTATCAATAAGCTATTCGGGGAAAGGGGTGTTTTCAGCCTCAGAAGTCGGAAGCAAAGACAGAGAGCCGAGAGCGCAGGGTGGGGGCGAAAAGAAAACCTAGAACTTGGCGCGCACAATTTTCTCTCTGTCATTTCAACGCTTTTTAAAAGAGGACGAGCGAGAGTAGTGGTATTATAAGCAAGCAGCAGAGTAGTGCGCGAGAGTGCGAGAGAAGTAGCAAACATGTCGTCTTCTTCTGCTAGGGTTATCAGATGCTGCAGAGTTCTAATGGCGGCTGCAAGGGCCTCCGGAAGTGCTAATACTGGCACCAAATCCTCGGTCTCCACTGCTAATACTGGCACCAAATCCTCGGTTGCTACTGCTGGTGGTGGCGCTCCTAAGGCTACGGCCAAGCAGCCCCGCACATCGAATCGTTCCTCTGGCATTCTGAAACCCGCAGCCGTTTCCCCTTCTTTGCGCAGGTTTCTCGGTGTAACCGAGATCTCTCGGGCCGATGCTGTCAAGAAGATCTGGGAGTACATCAAGCGCAATAATCTTCAGGTCCTATTTTCTTTCTCTTCCCTCAAATGAGCTTGTTTTGTTGCTTTTCTTCTTTCACATGTCAATGTGTCTGCATCCTTTTAGGTTTTTTTTTTTTTTTGCAATCTAGTTCATTAAGGTTTCAATATTATCGCAGTCTTTCAAATAGAACGAACAGATATCGTATTGTCTGGCACTTTCTGCGCAACTATATTTATTTATTTACTTTTTACCGGTAACTAAGGATTGGTTCTGATGATCGCACTCTGCCCAGCCACGGATTTTCTACTGCTTAAATGGTATCCAGAATGTTTCATACGAGTTTAGAATTACATGCAATCCATTTGGCTTAGAGTGTTTGCACCTTACTCAGTTTGAAAGCCTTATCACGATTAATATCCCATTTTGTCCACTAAGACGACAAGCAACACAAATACCAAGGACTCTGGTTTAGTCACCTTGACACAAACAACTGATAATAGCTTGATATACATCAGCCTTTATCTGTCAGTTATAGCTTTTGGGTTTAGTGGTTTCTTACATGATATCAGAGTGTTGGTTTTGCAAAAGGTCTTGGTTTCAAGTTTGATTATTGGCATTTGCATGTTTTCCATTTGTATACTTAGTATTCATTTGTCTATCCACACTGTGCTCACGAGAGTAAGTGTCTTCCCCCCTTCTCTGTTGCATGTCTTTTCATGATGACCCATTTTTAAAATTATTTGATCTATTTAAAATGAATAATTAAAGAATATGATTGTTGTATAAAGCTTGTTTACAAGACAAGCTAAAAGATTGAATTGTTCTCTCTCTACCAAACACAACACCTTTGTATGATGCCACATTAGGAAGAGAAAAGGAAGAAATAGAAAAAATGAGAAGAGAAGTAGAAGAAAGGGAAGAAGAAGAGAAGTAGAAGAAAGGGAAGAAGAAGAAGAAGAAGAAGAAGAGGAAGAAGAGAGGGAGAAAAAGAAATCAATAATTAATAATTTTGTCAATTTCAATTACAAAACTATTATTTATAGAAATCTTAAATACCCAATTTGTATCATACTACAATTTAAGAACTAAAATTCTAATAAAACAAAACGGCTATAATCCTACTAAACTAAGTAACTAATCTCATAATAAACTATTTTGCCAACACGGAGTTGATGCAGTTGGTAAAGAGGTGGCTTTGGAACCTCAAGGTTCTAGGTTCAACTCTTGTCATTGCCTCATCCTAGGGGTTGAGGGAGATTAATGGGTCAAGAAGGGGTTTGGTGATGGAGTTGGTTATACAACTCACTACTAACATTGTATCTTCTCAAAATAAAATAAAATAAACTATTTTAAATAATAATTTTTTTATTTCTATTTCCATATTGGATTACAAGGGTTGGAATGTCAACAAACTTTTCTACAACATTGAGCATGTCTTGGACATCTCTATCTTGACTTAATTCATTAGAATAAAAAATGTTAGAATGTGGATTTAGATAATATCTAGTTGCGTGAAAGAGGTTGATGGAAGTCAAGCGTTAAAGTAGACATGTGCAGAAGTCAACAAAGGTGTACCATAGGAGAGGGATAAAGGATTTCAAAGTCCAAATTTTAATTTGGACCTAGAAGATGGTGGAGCCAACCATCCAAGTGATGTTGTGGTGGTAACGAGGACCAACTCTAACCCCTAGAAGCTTTAGGTTTGAAACTCACCGCCCATAAGGGAGACGACCTAAAAAAAGAGGAAGATGATGATGGTAGTGGAGCCACTTATGACTTGTTCTAGGTCATCTCATTAATAAAATTGTGGGAGTTGATCAAGCTCTTAAAGGAGAAAGTCCAAGGGTTGGTTCTTCCATCAAGGGAGTGTTCAATGTCCTTAGTTTTCCTAGATAATATAAATCATAAAGACTAAATTCCTATGGTGTTCTTAGATTTCTTTGGGTTTTAATCTATGTATTTTCCAAGAATAATTTATAAGTAGGCTTGTAAGCTTCCCTATGGAGCATTGAACAATGTTTCAAATTTTAGTTTACTCTCTTTTGGGTTTTTGTGCTAAAATCCCACCTTTGGTGTGATGCCAAGGATTTTAGGAGTAATCCTAGATCGTCTATCTCATTTTGCCATTCTAGTCCTTTTCTCGTTATATTTCATAGTCATATCCAACCCAAATACTACCCTTGGTCCTACAACCTACAACCTTCTTTCAACTTAATCCCTTGGTTCTACATCATGTGTTCTACCTTAATCTTCTATCAACAATATATAGGCTTGTGTCTATAAAAACATATATAAATAATTTATGTACTGGCTAACGTAAAAATAAAAAATAAAAAAGTGCACTATAATTTTCATCACAATGAAATAAATAATTAAACACTTACTTTCAAGTATTTTTTAAAACAACTTTTTTTTTGGCTTGCTTTACCCTATGATTCATCCTTCACAAATGTATCCCATGGAGGGTAATTTCTCTTTGTCCGCTAATCTTGAAACTCAAACCAGTAAAGCAAAAATCTGATTGCATGCACCATGTATTGGAAAGAACAACATTACTTGCTTTTCTCCCTTTCTAGTTACAGGACCACTTGGGAATAGTCCATTCATCACAAGTAAACACTTTCCTCAATGCGTCTTTCTTTTTTGTAGACGCTCTCAACGCAAGAAAAGAAGTAATGAATCTTGTAATAGCTGGGAGAACGAGATCATTCTCTAGAGCGCGTGTTCTCATCAGATTAAATAAAATGCCATGGTTATATATGAACCCACTTAAACTAATTGCTTGCTCAATCACTTCCTCGATCTTTGAAACTTTCTGATGTCCTCCAACATCAAATCAATGTAGTGATTTGCACAATGTGTCCATACATATGATACCTTTTCTCCGTTAATAGTCTCCTTGTAGTTATGTATGTCGTAGCATTATTAGTAATAACTTGCACAACTTTGTTTTCAATAATTTTCTCCATAAAAGAATCCAACTACTCAAAAATCTTATGTATTGGCTATTGACTTAGGAAAGATGAAACATCAATAGAAGTAAGGCAAGGTAATTAAAAATGCAAGGCGCACTCAAGGCGATGAGGGGTCTTTTAGCTTGAGGCACAAGGTAAGGCGCACGCCTGAGTAAAGTGTGACGCAAAATTATTAAAAAACTTAATTATATATTATTTTTGATAAAAGACTTCAAAATAGACAAAAATCAATAAAAAGTTTTATCATACATCATAATGTTCATAATAGCACTAATATTTCTATTTCATAGTTGTTCTTAGTATTGTGTTTATTTCTTTTGATATTTAAAATTTAATTGAAGAAAAAAACGCAAAAGCAAGGAAGAACAAGTATCAATTATACCACCTTTGTAACAACATCTTATTGTTGTTATAAAACTGAAACACAAGTTTCTTTTAATGTTTAAAGCGCAGTAGGTGCACCTCGCCTCAAGGCGTGCCTGAGGCGCACACCTTGATAACACTGAAGTAAGGAATATTATACTAGAAGGACTGAAGAAGTTAATAATTGTTCTATTTCTCTTGCTTGTCCACCCATTTGATGTAAGGGTACAATCAATTCATTGCCCATGATTCTTTAATAAGGTTTCGACCTTTAGTATACTTCATCTCATCCTTCATTAAGGGCGCCTTGCTTCATAATATGATGTTCCTTTTTACCCAAAATCAAATTGTCCTATTGCTTTAATTTCATCTGGAAGCTCCTCAGTCTTATAACACTTAGAAAAATCTTCACTTGATACACCATCTCATGATATATTAATCAACTTTCTTTCTTTCTTCCTTCCTAGTGACATACTCTAGTACGGGTTGTATGAATTTTTCTTTTCCTTTTCCTTGTAGGCTTCAACAAATTTGGCATGAAATAATGATATACTAATTAACTTTCTCTCAAATCTAACTTTATAGAAATATTCTTGGACTTGAACATACCTTAAGAAACACTTGAAAGAACATGTGGAACACTTAACATATTTTTTTTATTAGAAACACTTCCAAAATACATGAAAAGTGCTATGAACAATTGTCAAAAAAATGCTCAATGAAAAAAATCATAATGATATTTAGGACTAGGGGTGTAAGCGGGTCAAGTTGAGCGGGGTTGAGTTTTGGCCCAAACACCCACTCGACCGACCAAAGGTCGGGTTGGTTGGGCTATGTAAAAAAAAAAAAACATTCTATAAAAAAAAAAAAATATATATATATATATATATATATATATATATATATATATATATATATATCAAAAGCTAAAATAAAGGTATGAAAAATTAAAATAATAGATGGGGGAAAGTTGTAATTTTTGGAAGCGGCCTCCTTGCATAATTGGAGTGACTTGTGAAACAAGTAGGGGGAGGGGGAGGGGCCTTTATTGAAGGAGAGAGCCCTTCTACTTCCCCACAACCAATGTGGGACTGAAAAGATGGCTCTTCTCCTTTAGCCTCATCTTCTCTTCGTTCCCCACAATCCATGTGAGACTAAAGGAGGGTTTTCCTCCTTTAATCTAAACCACCCATCATCCCCATTTAGTCTATTGAATATTTATCACAATGTATATATTATTAAGTTGTTATATGGTTAGTAATTAGCAAAAAACATTATCGTGTCACATACCACTAATGATTGTTCTTATATGTTCTTATAATTAACGTATAAAACTTTGTGCAGTGCTTCCATTTTGAATATCCATTTTATACTATTCACCAATGTAATTACATACTTCATTTATGATATTAATAAATGTGTAACCTTATATTACTACAAAAGTGTGTATGCATATGTTAATCACATTTATATATTATCATAATATATTATGTAATTATATTATAACTAGTATAATTATACATAATAACAAAATGTATACATATGTTTGTTATAATATATTAATATATGCAATATGTAATATGCAATATATTATATTATGTGTATGATATAAAATGTGGCATTAGTTATATAATATTCTATTATGTACATATAATACATACATAATGTTACATAATACATTCACACAAACACACATAACATATATAGCATACTATTACATATTGTGTATACACATATACACCATATAATATATTTTATATAATAAATTGCTAAACATACTATAATCACTAAAAGGTATATACACATAATCAATATAATAATAATAATCTAGACATTATTACTTAGCTAAACCTTCTTTAATATATATTAGTGGTGCACAAATATGCTCCACTTATAGTTAAATGCATAATTATCAAGATAATTTATAATTAGTGATTTTAAGCTACAAAATTTTAAATTCTTTTTTTTTTTAAAGAAAAAAAATGACAAATGCTACCCATCTTATAATTAGATACATCTCCCTCTACAACAATTTCATATTTTCTCAAGTGGCACCAACATTAGTTTTATATATAATTAGAGAACATGCTTACTCAAAAAGAAAAAAAAAAGCATAGAAGATTAGAAATAAAATGGATACTAAATTGTCAACTTAATTCTTCATGATATATTTACATTTTAACATCAATGAAAATTTTAATCCCACATTGGAAAAAAGAGGGGAAAGAGAGCCACTTCCCCTCTAAAAATTGCTTCTCTTCTCTTTGTTTTAGTCCTACATGGGAAGAAGAGGAGAAAAGAATCCACTCTCCCTCTATAAATTGCTCTACTCTTTGCAAATCTCTTCACAATCCTACCCACCGAACTAATGAAATTAATTGTGGGCTAAGGCCTCCTATTAAGGAGGCCCCATAAGTAATAATTCTTTTTAAATTTAGAATTATATATATGTATACATATACATAATATCATGACCCCGTCAATCCTGTGAGTCTGTTCCCTGAGATTTAGACCTGTAAAAATGTTTTCCATGTCAATAACTTACTTAAGTACGTCCATTGACATGCTCCTATACATCAAAACCATTTCATGATTTTCAATAACAATGCATATTATATACTAACATGCTTATCATTTCATAAACCATTTCATATAATATAATGTCATATAAGAAGACCAAAGTAAAAAAATTATCACAGTACAAGACTTTTCAAACCTAAGTTCTATCACCATCGCTTCGATCCAGATCCACTTTAACCAATCCAAATCTTATTGTTTCAACCTGTCACATTCATTCCATATTCAACACTTATCAAATTCATATACTCTTATTCATTTCATACGTAAATATTTAGTTCTCATTCACTTGTTTATTCTAGTCTCGCATAAACGTGGGAACTTTTTTTTTGATCCCATGCACACTAAGCTACTTAGTAAACCAACTCCCCACATTAAATTAAATATTTTTGTTCTTCACTTTTTTTATACTTTAATTTGCACCCACTACACATGCGTACTCATAATTCCTACTTTCTTATACGCGTATTATACATCTCGGTATACATATAAGTTAATGTAGAACTTTGACCAAATGTATGGGGTGTTACACATAAAGTTGTGTTCAAGTTTATATTATATAAAATGTAAAGGGAGGTGAGGTCGGGTCGGGTTTATTGGGTTGGGAATCTATGAAACCTGAGACTCGACGCAAATTGGTTGAGTTACTTAAAATTTAACTCGAACAACTCGGTCTGTGAGGCAAATTCGACCCAACTTGACTCGAAATGGTCGGGTTTGGTTGGGTTGGGTTAACTTAAAGCCCTACCTAGGACCTTCAAAATATTAAACTCTTTTCAACTCTTTTAAAGTTTGAAAATAAAAACCAACAACTTAATTCCTAACAAATCGTAAAAAAATGTTTTTCCTCGAAATGCATTTCAAAATTGTCTTAAATAACCTAAAAACTCTAAAATATGACATAAAGGAATTTATTCTTGTTTTCTCATTTTTGTCAACTCTTTTTGTTTTTTTAGTCCTAACATAAAAACACCAAAAGTAGGGGTAAAATGTAAAAATATATTTTTAATATGATATAAAATATGGCATTAGTTAAAGATAGAGAAACAAAAATTACTGGAAATAAGAACTTCATTAATAAGAAAAAGGAAGAAGAAGAAAAGAAAACTTACAAAACTCCAAATCCTTGAGTAATGTCACTTTACCCAAGGCTTGAATCAACAACTAAAAATAAATCTAACTTAAAAAATGAAAATAAAATTTAGAGTAGAGATGAGATGGTAAATTGTTGGAGCAGAAATGTGAATCCAGAGTTGCTGCGATACATAAGTCAGGCTCAATTAACCCAATGGGTGGGATAATACTTGATCCAACTGGAAATTTTTGATCAGGTTTGGCAAGTCAATAGGTTGCATGCACACCACCATGTGATGGAAAATAATGGTCATAAAATTGCAGTAAATGGATGGAGCAGAAATGTGAATTTGGAGTTGCTGTGATATGTAAATGCCCTTAAGATTGAAAAGAACTTTGCAGACAAGCCAAATGGTTGACATGGCTACAAAGTTGAATTATGAGCACCTCACAGACAAAATGAATAGGTTAGAAATAAGTAGAACTATGCCAATTGTGCTGCTCAAAATAATTTTTTTATTTTATTTTTTATTATAGAACCAATAGGTCATGATGCGATACCTTTTCTGTTCAGCGGACTGTGTGCTGACAAGTGTGGATCATGATAGGATGATGTTGACTAATATCCTTCTTTCCCACCTACTTTATCAATTGTATTATATAATGATGCAGAAGGAATCATGGAGCTGTTTCTCAAATGGGATTGTTCCTCTTCCATGATGTGGGAGGTCTTATGTTATCTATTCCCCTAGATCTTACATTCCTACTTAACTTCCTTGTATGTTTGTGTTATTAAGTCAGTCTAGTCAGTTGTATCTAAAGGATACATGCTTTTTTGGAGGGCTCTTATCTAGACATGTACATTCTACATTACAGCAGGAATTGGCTTGTTGAACCCTTGGCATAGTCATTGGAAATAACATGGAGGAATTTGGTCTTTATCTTCTGGATAATCTTTTTGTGGTTGAAAGTTGCTGGAGTTAGAAGCTCATTTAGTTTGAATCATTGAGTACATGGGAGGTTTTATATTTGAGAAACTTATGCATTTCATGTCATTTTGTTAGTTTAAGGTAAATGCTAAGTATTTATTTTGCTGTAAATTGGCCAACATATTTATCTTCATTAGTGACATGGTCAGGGTTGTTTATTTGAATGATGCATTTAGTTATGAAATTTTTTTCAAGCACTTCACAATATTATACCATCCTGCAATATGGTCATCAATCAGTATTTTTACTCTGGTGACATTTGGTTGGAAATTTGGAGATGAAGTAGGGGTCTCTTAAGAGTTCTGATTTAAAAGTAGTGATTTATTATTGATTATGCTGTGGTGCCTTGTGGATGCAGAATCCTGAAAATAAGAAGGAAATCTATTGCGATGAGAATCTGAAGTCCATATTTGATGGGAAAGACACTGTTGGTTTCCTGGAGATCGCAAGGTTGCTATCTCAACATTTTGTGAAGATGGACTAATTTCTACTTTGATTGTTCAGTAGATACTTTATTCTAGTTTTGTTTAATGCTGGGGGCATTTGCCATAACTTGGCCTTTAGGATTGGTGAACATGAAATTAGCATCCAGACTTTTTGTACAAATCAGATGGCTAAAGAGTTTACTGTTTTTATCTTTAAATTCTATGGAATTTCTTTGGTGGATCTGTTAATCAATTCCCATACTCTTTTGCCATTGTCCTTAAAACGGATTGTGTTGTTGAATCTTTCTGCGTTGTACAATTCAGAGGTGAGGTGTTTCAGTGTTGCGCTGGTTGTGGATTGGTTTCATTGGGTATTGGCTCAGATGTGGTGTGCCCAGTAAGCAAGAAGATGTACGCCTTTGTCACAGCTTTAAGGGCTGGTGGTACCCCAAAAAATCAGGTCTTTTCACTGCTTGGAAGTGGTACAGCATTAAGAATGCGGGGGATCTCAATATAAATTTATCCATCTTCAATATAAATTTATCCATCCTTAAATCTAGTTAGCTTTTCTTCAGCGTTTTGTGGCATTGTGCCAACCACTTGGAAGCATTTGTGTTGAGCAGGAACATAGATATTCACTACCACTTAGACTTTACCCTTCTGCCAAGAAAATTAATTAAAATCAGTCCATGGCATTGCAGTTAAACCCACCCAAGTGCCAGTCTATATATTGCTATCTTCAATCACACCTTGAATCTTGACAAATGAAAAAGAAAAAAGAAAAAGCACACGTTACCTGTCCAAGCAGAGCCCTGGGCAAAAGTTGAATAATTCTCAAGTGAATCAATTTTTGGCTCCATACTAGATTATACCTATTAAGAAATTATAGGGAAATTCAAATTCTAGCTACAGAAGCGGGTGGAATTGAGGTTGAATTCAGCATGAGATGACCAATGAAGTTGGAATATTTGGCAGAGGACTGAATAGGGTGAGAATCTGATGAATCATCTCAGTGTAAGAGGCATCATTTGGTTCTCCCACCCATAACACATTTGAAATCGTTAATGAAGAGGGGCTAAACAAACATAAGTATTTATCTGCTGGAAGTAAATGCTAAGTAGGCATGGATAAAGCAACTTTAAGTGAATTTGCCTTGTGTGGAATAGATCAAGCCTTTTGCATCCCATCGTATGATTAGCGCAACCACCAGAGGAGCATGGAATGTATATACCTAATTTTCACTTCTCAGAGTGCTGAAGTTTCAGCTAAGAAGGTGATGTATCCATTTTCCTACAATGGCAGGTGAGCCATACCAGGGTCTCAGTGTATCTTCTGAACCAACCGGTGAATGGTAAACTCCATCCAGACTAATGTTCAGTGCACCCTCAAGATGAGCTGATACTTCTGGAACCACTCCATCTCCCCAAACGTCTGCCTGCCCGCAAACCTGGCAGTTTTTTATCACATTACGACCTGGAAACATCTAAGAGATAGACCACTTAAAAGTCTATCTTTCTGTGTCTTTTTCTCCTTTCTTCATTTCAAAATTTCAAGGCTTGCATTTTCTGCACAGCCAAAAATAGAATTGGAATTAAGAAATATGGTATTACTCACCTGCTTGTACCCTTGACCAATAAAGCAGGCTGATATGGCAGTGGCAATTGATGTGAAGTTCCTTGAACTGCTAATGGCACCCTCCCTTGTAGCTTGGCTACTCATAATATGGATTTCATTGTTGGCAGTAATCTCAGTCATGGTTTGGTCACTCTCTCTAGAGATTTTGTTCATGATGGCCTCTGCAACAGGCTGGTAACTATCAGTAGGGCCTTCAGAATTAGAGTTTAGATTGGAATTGTCAAATAAGCGAGCCCCTTGAATGTATCTGTAATACCACAGTAAATAGCTAATTTATGTCCCAAAAGTTTCTGAGGTTTCAAAAAACAACAAGTAAAGAATGTATTTGCATCTGATTGAAATGGATCAACCTAATTGAGAGGCTTCTGTACATCCAGTATTCACAGCATTACAAATTGCATAACTAATTGTAACCTTGGCAACATTTAATAGGTTAAGAGAAATGTACAAGGTACACAAAGATGTAACTTCGTTACAAAACACCCTGTTGTGTCCATTAATCCAGTGTATCACTACGTGTTTGTTGCTTATCATCCCTCGCAAGCTGATGGGTCTAGGAAGCACTTTTATGCAGACAGCTTATAAAATTATGTTTGTATCCAAAATTTTGCAATTCTACATAAAGAAATTGAAAATTTTGACTGTAATTTTGTTTCACACCAATATAATTTGACTGATGATTAGCTATGAGCTCAAATTTAAAGGCGGCATGATTTTGAAAGTAACGAAGTTGCATTTTCATTTGATTTTAGGCGTTTA
This sequence comes from Paratinospora sagittata, assembly GCA_035771175.1. Classification (NCBI taxonomy): domain Eukaryota; kingdom Viridiplantae; phylum Streptophyta; class Magnoliopsida; order Ranunculales; family Menispermaceae; genus Paratinospora; species Paratinospora sagittata. Next base: position 71,451 of record CM069596.1, read on the forward strand.
TTATAAAAAAAAAATGAATTTTCATTTAAATGTAAGATTTTGGTCTTTAGTAATTATATGCTCAAATACTGTACCTTGGATTTGGATGGTGAGCAGTGTTTTCAGTGGCAGGTGAATAATCATACTTCGGAAGGAAGCAACAGCTGGATATGGAACTTGAAATTTTACTGCATTGCATAGACTTCCATATCCAAGTAGGATAGTTTAATACAACTCAACCAAGCGTTATGCCAACTATATGGGGTCAACCACATGAACCCTCTTTCTCTATTCTACTCTATCAAGGGCTAAGTCAATATTTAAATTACATCCAAGGAGGATAGTTGTAGGTGTAAAATTCTTCATCACCCTGAAGCTTGGGCTATAACACAGATTTGAAGTAACCAAGTTACTAACAACTATGCCTATGGCCAAGTAACAGTATCTATCCTGATTTATTAGCTATTCTAGATTCAGAATTCTTCCATTCGCCACCACTATTTTGTCACCTATATACTTGTATTGTCATCCCATTGGTAATTTTCCTTCTTTCTCTTGCTCATTCATCGGTGGTGGGGGGGATTAGTTTTAACAAAATTAAAACTTATATCATTGAGAAAAAAACTTAATAAAGAAACAGATTATGCAAAATCATACAAAGAAACACAAAATTTTATCGAATAAAGATGCATGAGTCAAGCAAAATTGTTGAAGTAAATATAGGGAACTTAAAAAAAATTGACTAGAACTAAGCACCCATACTCCAGTCCTAAAGCGCAAATTATCAGAGGAGAGTGAGCAAGTAGCACATATGACAGAAAAGTTGGGGCTTTACCTCCCAGCAATACATACATATCTTAATTGTGGGGTATAAACAGCTTTTGCGCAATGTCCTTCAACATAGTCTAAGAGGCCCCTTGTTTGATCAATAACTCCTGGCAAATCTTTTGGGAGTGGCCTGAAAGAGAACATAATATGTTCATATCCTCTTGGCACATAAAAATCAAATACTTGAATAAAAGTTTCCTAGCAAACCCTTTGTAAGTGACCACAAGAGAACATAACCAATGTTTATGTCCTCTTGGCACATAAAAATCAAATACTTGAATAAGAGTTTCCTAGCTAACCCTTTGTGGATGACATGAAAGAAAACATAATTAATTCTTATATCCTCTTGGCATATATAAATCAAATACTTGAATAGAAAATTAAATTGTTAATAATAATCCTTGGATCCAGGCTTTGTAACCTACATTTGCATTGTCATGATCCTAGCAGACTTGAAATTTCAGAGTATGTCACAAAGTTTATCAACCCCAGTAATAAACTCCTAAGAATTCCCATGCTGGTATTGGGTTTAGACTGCGGCACCTACTATGAACTTGAGTCATGGAGCTCACTCCATTAAACAAAGTATTTGAAAATTTTATAACAACATGTAATTTACAAGTGTTCCATGGTTCTCTCTTAATAGGTGACAGCGACAGTCTCAAGTATGTAAAAGAAATGGAAATGATCATGGGTCTGACATTAAAAACAACCCCTTAATAGTGGACCATTTTGTCTATCAGATTATTCTTCATGGAATATTATGTTGGAGAGCATGCCCTGCATACTATGGGTAGTATCTAGCCAACGATACATGAAATCCTATTAGATCTTAAGACCATACGTGTGAGGGGATCCGAGAGTCAACAATAAGGAAATATGGGATCGCCCAAATTCTTCCATGTAGACACGTGCAAGCCACCCTCCAGCTGAATGTCCAATTAATGATAATTTCCCACCTACAATACAACATGTCTTGTAAGTACAAACAACACAAGCAATAATATCATGATTGTTATTACAATGTTTGCATAAACATTGTTATCTTGGACTCACGTGTTGCGATACTTGAAGTGATTACAAGTTGTATAAACATAAAGGTGATGCTAGAAGCATAACCATAGTTTGTATTGTCTCCAGATTTTTCTAACATAGCAAAATGCAGTGCATGTATACATATAAGACGTAAGGTCTGTGTTGGGTTTTTTCAACCCAAAAGATCAAATCAAAATGCACAAGAAACATTCAAAGTTCAAACAACTAATCACACAATCAAACGATCAATATTATGTGGTTTGGCCAATCCTGCCTGCATCCATGGACAGAGAGATCAGTGCATTACATCGAAAAGATTAGAAAACAAGAAGGTCCTCCTTCGGCACTCGTCTCATCATACACTCAATCACCCATAATCTCTTAGACTTCAATTCATCACTTTACCCCCAATCAATTTGAACTACCAATCTTGTATATATAATGAAATGAAAATAAACTAGGCTCCTAGTAAAAATTAACAATCTATTATATTTAGGACTCTGTTAACAGCTACTCTCTATAATTATGACTTCCACTCAATCCATAACTCTATCAATTAAAGTTTAAGCCAATCCCAATAGTTTGAACCCCATGACCTTAATTGATACAGCAAACTCTCTGATCAACTGTCAACAACATTAATTCCAATAAGTGAGAGAAATCAATCTCATTGGAATTGAAAATCAACAAAAAAAAACAAGTTGCTCTTAGAAATTAAAGCAGATAGTTGGTGTAGGAGTGACAAAAGGGAAAGAGATTGCGAAAGAATAGGTGCGGGCTTGGAAGGCTATGAATTAGTGAATGAAACCTTGAGCATGTAGCTTCGCCTCGCTAACAGCATCATGGACCCTCTCCAAATACCTGATCATCAGAGAGAAACAGAGACATTATTAGAATTGCTGACTCCTCCCTCCTGAACCAAGAGAAAGAAAGAAAGAAAGAAAGAAATAAAGAAAGAAAGAAATACCAATCAAGAACAGGTCGAGGACGAAGAGTGCCTCGCCAATAATCTGGGTCCAGCAAACCAGCTGCATTCCTAAGCCAATCAAGTCTAGAAACCTTGGCTACCACACTGGTCACACCGTAATGTTTTAAGCTAAGTTTCAACTTGTGATAATCATGTGAATTGTTCCCCAGGCCCTGTAATAAAAAGTTTATAAACACGAAATCACACATGAAGATGAACATGGTTTTCATTAAACTTACTAACTAAGGAACTAAGTAACTAAAAGTTTATATGGGAAAAATTGATGGTTTTTGAAATGAAGTACTGGTAGGATAACAGCCGGACGATAGTCGAGAGTTGCTGCTGACTGAAGAGGGTTCTCTGGTGAGAGTGAGGAAGCCGCTCTAGCTGTGAATGCGTGGTTGCTGTGGTGATTTTTGTGTGTGACGTGGGGTGGTCCGACCCACGCAGCTGGAGTTGGCGTTGCCGCTACCGTCCTCATTCTTCCTGGAAAGCGGCCGGCCACGCCAGTCGATCACCTGCTTCGGCTCACACCACCATCCAACAGCACAATTTTTATTTTATCCTTTTCCCTCTCTCTTTAGTCTAACCACCTTAACCTACATTATTTAAATAACAATAATAATAATAATAATAGCAATAATAATAATAATAGATTTTTTTTTTACTTTTTATTAATTGTCTTTGATAAAAAATAGTAAATTTAATATAGAATTTTAAAATATTTTGTCCGGAGTTTCTGATCAACCAAACACACATCCTTAGATTAATTTTTTTTTTAACAACTATTGTTTGTCACTTAACAAAATAGGCCATCAGTTTTTTTCAACTTTTTATTAAGAAAATCAGTATTTGTAAAAAACTAATAAAAACATGTTAAACTCTAAATTAAAAATTTTAATCCCAATTTATAGTTAAATCGAAATGGTAAGTGGTGAGTGGTTTGCTATTTCTTATAATTTTCTTTCCTTATCTTATTTGATTATCTTGTGACTCTTGGATTGACATTTTGGATATAATTTATTTTTTTAAAAAAAAAAAAAACTAAACACACCTAATTTTGTAACGAGGTTGCTAAATGAACTACAAAGAAACCATCTTTCTGCTACAAAAGACCACAAATTTAAAATTTTAATACCACCCTCCTGTAATTAGACAAAAAAGCTCCTATCTTAATCTTTTTTTTCAATTTTATTTCAATGACCTGCTAACCCTAATCCATCCCCATTTTCTTTCATTTGTAAACCTTTTTATTTTTGAAGTTTTTTTTTCTATTTCGAATAATATTTTGAAGGTATAAGATTTATTTTTAAAAATTTATAATTATATTTATTATATTTATAAATATATTTTTATATTTTTTAATATCGTACATGTGAATCTAAAAATTTTAAATCAAACATATTTAACAAATGGCGCAGTGTTTCGAACCCCTAGCATTGCTCGTAGTGCTAATCGCCGTTATTTCAAGCTGCATATCCCTCTCTCTCTCTCTTGGTGCTGCAAAGTATCCGCCATGTCGATCTCAGACGAAGACGACGAAACCTTGGCGCAGTTCCTCGAGTCAGAGGTCTTATCTGAGGACTCCGATCAGGTCTCCCTCTCCCTGTCTTTCTTCTTCATTTTCGCTCGCTCTTGATTTATCATATTTCACTCAAAGGAAAAGTAATTTCTGACAAATTCTTTTTCCGAAGCAACTGACTCTGTTGATCAGTGTTTCAGGAAGAGATACAAGGCGGTCCTCCACCAAAGAAATTGCGCGTAGAAGTAGTCGAGGACAAGAACAGTGATATGAAGAAGAAGGAAGCCTCCTCTTCTCAACAGGAGAAACATCATAATAGTAGTCGTAGCAAAATCCCTACGCGGATTGAGACCGGGACTTTTAGCAAGATTCCTCCCGAGCTTTTCCACCACATACTCAAATTCTTATCTTCCGAGGTGAGACTTTCCGTTTCTCAATTTCCTTCCTGAATTGCACACATGTATCTATCCTATCCCAATACTTTTACACCCTTGATTGTTACAGGATCTTGTATCTTGCTCATTGGTTTGTAAATACTTGAACTACGCGGCATCCGATGAATCCCTTTGGCGTCGGCTGTGAGTATTTTTCACATATTTGAAGTTTTAAGCATCTAATTTGTTTATAGATTCATGGTAGAATCTGTCTTACATGTTAATGAGGCCATTTAATCCAAATGCTGTAACATTAGTTTTCTTTCTCATTCATAATTGTAAAACTTTTGCAGGTATTGTATGCGGTGGGGTTTGGTCTCTCCTACTACGAAATTGCGTGATTGTGCCTGGAAAAAGCTATATATTCAGGTATATATATTTTTTTTCTGGCTTGATATGCCCTGAATGCCAATTGTATTTGTAGGAATTTGAGCCATGTTCTTCTAAATTCAATTATTTTTTTAGATTACATATGAATTTGTCTTGAATTCAACAATGCTATTCAGAATCACAAGCTATGCTCTCTTGGAAGTGCCAGCAATTGTCATTATTCATCTCCTTCCCTACCTTCTTCTTCTTAGGTTTTGCTTGGGGTTTGAGAATCAACAATGGGGAGAAATGGATCCTTTTGTAAAAAAGACGGGAATATGTTCTTCTTCATCATAGTTGTTGGATGGGATCTATACCTAGTGGTTTTGATTAGTCCTTATGAACCTTGAGTCTGCAAACTCAAATCTTTGATGGTTTCAATAAAGAGGTGAAGTGGTGTAGGTTTTGCTTTGAGGGAGGATGGAGCACTCAAAAAAGAAATTCATGCCCCCTTCCTGAGCATAGTTGAGTGTTCTCGTTGGAGTAGTGTTAAAGTTGGCATTGAAGGAAAGAGAAGCGAAGACAAAAAGAATGGATCCAAGATGAACATTAGCTATGTAAGCTTGGTTTGGCAATTACATCTAGACGTCGATTCATGCTGATCTTTGCTCTACCCTCTTAGTTTCAACCTCTCTATCAAGGCGCTGCCGTGAACAGTGTGCTGGTTGGAAGTTGGTGGAAGGTCCATTTTAGTGACATGGGAGTAGGTATAATCACCATTATATACTAGCTAGACACACCCTCAAATTACAACTTATGTGCCACCTTCTACATTAAGATCACCTTGCATTCTCACTAATTTAGCCATTGGAGGATCTTTGGTCAGCTCCACACTACTATCATCTCACATTGATAGCGTGTTTCTATGGTTGATTAAATGCCGTTGAATTGAGAATTGAGCTATGCTCTATTGCTCTCTAACCTCACCAACCTCATTACTACATACCCTAAGGATTTCTACACAAACCAACTTGTAGCTATAGTTGGGCATGAGCTTTTGAGCTTTGTAATTAGAATCACGATTTGAATCAGTGAATGAATGACTAGCTATTTGATTTACCAAAAAATGATTTAAATCGAGTTCCTAAATTGCTAAACCTAATGAATCTTAAGTGAATCGGTTCAAATTGGTGGTAAATCGCAAGCCAATCGCATCAAATTGGTCTGAAGTGCTAGGTGGATCTATTTGAATCGATAATTGGCTATAAAGCTTATAATAATACATTGCCCTTTAACTATATACATGAGTATTTAGTATACATAGAAATACAATTTACATTTATATTGTGAATTTTACAATTAATTGATTTGAATCTTGATTGCAAGTCCCATTATGGTTCAATGTTGATTCACAGTTTATATAACAATGCTCTTGAGCTTTATGAATGCTTACTTTATCTTCAACTAGATTGTGATGCACCTACTAGATCAGAGCAAAACAAATGGTCTTCATCGCTGATTGAAGCCAATATTGCTATTAGATGGTGTCCATTGGCCGAAAAAATGCTAAAGTAATTTATTAAAGGTTGGTGAACACCATGTTTAGTCAAGAACTCGATAAGATAATGGAGGTTTACATAGACTTCATGTGAGTAAACAACATTCAGCTATGGACCATACTAACCGCCTAGAAGAAGACTTTGACCTTCATGGGGAGGTCTTAGGTTTGAGTCTGTCTCCCACCATTTGTTGGCCACCGGTACTATTGGGTTGTGTCCGGTCCCTTGGGATTAGTGGGGGGAGGGGTCCCTGATACCCATGATCTCAAAAGAAAAAAGAAGAAGTACCAAATAGTGTTGAACCCGATGAAGTGTCCTTTGTAGTATCTTTAGGTAAGTTATTGGGACTCCTAGTTTGCCAAAGAGGACTCAAAGTGAAGCTAGAGTAGACTAGGGCCTCGGAAGAAATGGAGCCTCCAAAGACCAAGAAAAAATTCAGAGGTTGATTAGAAGGGTAGTGATTCTCAACCCCTTTTATCTCTTTGGCAAGAAATTGGTGCTAACTGTTATTGAAAGTTTTTTGGGATATGAACTCAACTAGACTAACAAAAGCAATTTATGTGATCTTGTGAATGGATTAAAAAAAAAAAAAAACTTGCAAGCGTACAACATGAAGTGTAGCACTTAACAAGTTGGGTCCTACAAGGAAAAACAAAAGATAACTAGAAATTGAGAAGAGAGAGAGAAAGCAAGAGTCTGAGAGAGAGTGTGTGCCAAAAATTAGAAAAACTTTATTAATGTGAAAGAAAAATAAAACTTACAAAACTCCAAACCTTTGAGCAATGTTTGCTTACCCAAGGCTTGAAGGAACAACTAGAAACAAAACATGATGAAGCCAAACCTAAAGAAATAGCAAAAAAAAGAAAAAAAAGAGAGATAAAAAGTGGGAGAAAGAGTTTTGGGGAGGAAAGAGTTGTCTTGGTCCCTTTAGTGGTCTCTTTTATATAGTTGGCTTCTCCATTGGTTGTTTCTAAACAACCATTTTACGATTTAATTAAAGGATTCCATTCTTCCTAAATCTTTTATTTAATCAAGATACATTGAGCACCTCTAAACATACAAAGCTTCCAAAAATAAAATAAAAAATAGAATAAAGGAAACAATAATGATACCATCTTGTGGGGGAATCTTTCAATTTTCTTCAACTTTGCTTGTAATTATTTTATTTTTGGACGTATGGAATCTCATTCTTGGCTCAAACCATTTCTATGGGTTGGACTTGGGCTTCAAAAATCTTCGATGTTACAAAGTTATTCATGAACCTCAAACATACGTTAAAAGCGCTCGAAAGACCATGTGAGATGCCAACATATATTTTTAAAAAATACATGAAAATTATCTTGAACAATTGCCCAAAAAATGCTTTATGAGAACATGTACGTCCTCCAAAATCTTAAATTCTTTTCATCCCTTGAAAAGTAAAAATAAAAAATCGACAACCTAACTCCTAATGATCCCTAAGAAAATGTGACACTAAGATAAAAAATATTTTTCCTAAAAATGCACTAATAAATGCCTAAAATGACCTAAAAACTCTAAAATGTGACAATTTTTTCTTATTCTCATTATTATTATTATTATTTTTTTGTGACGAAACAAAATATGTATATTGATTAGTGTAAATTATATGCAAAAGTTACAAAATGCACCAGAGGTACAATTGATGAATTTTCTCATTATTTTCTTTTTTTCCTAACGCAAAAACACAAAAATTAGGGGTAAAAATATACAAATTGTGATTTCATTAGCAACCAAATCTTTCAAGCTCTTAACTCTTAAGGAATGATTGCGTAACACACCTCTCTTTTCAAAGTCTAACATGGGGAAACTTTGGTTCTTTATTTTGCAATATCAAGAAAATTACCAACTCAACACTAGTATAGGAAGTGGTCATTAGCTATGGGCAAGGTATGAAAAATCGACAAAATTCTCTGATTTTTTGATGAATTTTGTTGATGTTCAACTTGACAAATTAAATATTGAAAGTAATTTTCTAAGTAGCATAAAATAGGTAGAAAATCTACATAACTTAATAGAATATTTGACAAAAATTGATAAAGAATCCACTGATGTAGATTCGTCACGGAAGCAAGAACTAAAATACTAAAAAATAAACCAAACTAAATTGTATTGAATAGATTATTCAAAATAATAATAATAATTGATCTTTATCTCCTAAAATTTGTAATTGGAGCTCCTTATATAGATAACTGCCCTAAACTACCTAAAACACCTAAAAATAAGTTTCTTAAGCTATCTATAACATAATAACAACTTTCTAATTCTATTAGAACTCTATTTAGACACTTCTAAATACTTTTTAATACACTTAAATAATAAAAACGAATTTTAAAAAACTATCTAAAACTATCACTAAAATATAAATATACCAAAATAAAAATTTCTCTAAAAAAATAAACTAAAATAAAAAAAACATAAAGAATATGCAAAAAAAATACAATATACATCATTCTCCCCTTGTTGGAAAGAATTCGTCCTCGAATTCAAATCACCACCAAAAGAATCATCGTAGCACGGAGGATGTCGCATAATAAAAATATCATATGTGTGAAAATTCCTAGGCAACTGCATCTTGTAAGTGGTTGCTCTTGATTTAAATTTGGTGGCCACAAGTAGTACAAGCTCCTGATCTGAAACTTCTTTGAAATCTGATTTTTCTTCAATTGCAAATAGTAGATCCACTAGTTCATCGGGTTGGAGATTATCATGAAATTTAGGAATATCAATTTTTAATCTTGACTCCTACCTTCTTGCATCACCTATTTGTTGTGGAATATGAAAACCCCTTGATTAGCAATTGAGTTATCAAGTTTTTCCTCTATCCACGCATCTCCCTCTTCAACTTTTGGAGCCAAGGATAACTTTTGAATCAATAATAGCCCTCCCTGATTACCAATAACGATCTCTTCATCACCATATTCATCAAATATGGGTGGATTATCAAAAAGATTTGCTTCTTCAATCCATTCATCTATAACAATTGGTGTAAAACAAACCTCACGTCGAGGTTGTGGTGCAGGCAAGTGCCGGCGATTGCAGCGATCCCTACGATCTAGAATAATCGCATGAGATTGGTCGGATTCTGACCCCTGCTCCAAATCGTGGAGTAAAATTGCAAGATTGTCGTGAGAACCCACAATTTTCTCCTTGTCGTGGACAACGACTGACTCTTGAAGTTGTAGCTATGACAATATCAAACATAAAACAACTTTCAGCAGTTGATTCACAGTTTTGACATTATTGGTGATCAATTCTTCAAGTTGATCGACCCGAGGATTAACTACGGGTCTTCCTTTCTTCTTCAGCGCCATTGACGAAAAAGAGCAAGATCAAACCTGGCTCTGATACCAATTTGATGTAGATTCGTCGCGGTAGCAAGAACGAAAATACTAAATATAAACCAAACTAAATTGTATTGAATAGATTATTCAAAAAAATAATAATAATTGATCTTCATCTCCTAAAATTCGTAATTGGAGCTCCTTATATAGATAACTCCCCTAAAACAATTTCTAAACTACCTAAAACACCTAAAAATAAGTTTCCTAACCTATCTATAACATAATAACAACTTTCTAATCCTATTAGAACTCTATTTAGGCACTTCTAAACACTTTTTAATACACTTAAATAATAAAAACGAATTTTAAAAAATTATCTAAAACTATCACTAAAATATAAATATACCAAAATAAAAAATTCTCTAAAAAAATAAACTAAAATATAAAAAAAACAGAAAAAAATATGCAAAAAATACAATATACGTCATCCACCCTCTTTGATTTCCTCAACCCACAAAATAATATCAAAAAGCAAAACTCAAATAGTAAGCTAGCACTAAACATGGTAAAGAAAGAAAGATAAATAGATTAAAACAAATCAAGAGAAAATTCATTAAAAAAAAGATAAATACGTAAAGCGACCATTTTTTATTTCATTAATTAACACAAGAAAATGAAAACACACGAGAATCTAGCTATGCAACAAATTATGCATTCATCAACCCACATAAAACATAAATAAAAAAGATACACAAACAAAACAACACATTCTAAGAGCAAACTAGCAAATTATGTAAGGTCGTTTGCTTACCATGACAAGAAAAATATGAAAAGATAGCCAACATGGAGTTGGTGCAGTTGGTAAAGAGGTGGCTTTGGAACCCAAAGGGTCTAGGTTTAATTTTTGCCACTGTCTCACCCTAGGGGGTGGGGGGATTAATGGGTCAGGAATGGGCTTGATACCTCCCCAAGAGTGCGATTTGGTGATGGAGTTGGCGATACAACTAACTACTAACATTGTATTTTCTCAAAAAAAAAAAAAAAAAAAAGGAGATAGAAAGAAAGAAAGTTGAAACATATTTTGAGTTTAAAAGCCAAAGAGTTTCCAAAAGCTATGTGCCATCATTTATTTTTTTTAATTTTTTTGAGAAGAAACAATGTTAGTAGTTAGTTATATAATTAGTTCCATCACCATACCATACTCTTGGGAGGTATCAAGCCCATTCATGACCCATTAATCCTCCTCACCCCCCTAGGGTGAGGCAATGGCAAGAGTTGTGCTATCATTTATTACTCAATTGACATAGCACGAAAAAAAAAAAAAAAAAGAGTAATAGTATGCTAGCAAATTATGCAACTTTATGGGGTATGTCAACTATGGAAAATAGAAAGAAAGAAAAGCCAAAAAAAGAAAGAAAAAGAAAAGAGCCAACGAAAAAATAAAGTTCAAATAAAAGAAAGACTAAAAAAAGTGGTGAAAGAGTTCCCAAAGCAAATCACCACAAAATTGAAAACCAAAACCTTGAAAAAGACCAAGACTAGTAGCCAATCAACTTACCTAACAAGATCAATTTTGTTTGGTCATTTATGAATATTTCTATCTATTAAAAGTGTCTTTTTATATTTGTTGTTAGCATATATTACAATAAATATATATTTTGTCATCTATGCAAAAGTTCTTTAAACTTCTCTAATTTAGTGATTTTTTGTAGAAATTCTTTGTATCGAATTAAACTTCTTCAATTTATTCCTAATTTCTTAAGTGGGTGAAGTTTAAAGTGAAGTCGAATTTTCAATCCTTGTCTAGGGACAAGTGTATTACATGAGCAAAGACCTTCGTGAAGTCAAGTACCCTAAGGTGGAGAAGTTTGCTTAGCATACTGGTCATCACTCTCAAAAAGCTTCATCCATACATGAAAGAGGCATGACCGCAATGCTTGCTTGTCTGCTGCTATCGTAGAGGTACTAGGTACTTCAAAAGCTTGAACCTCTAGTTGCTTCATGTAGCAGTAGATCAAGCTTCACAAGTTCAAAATCAAATATGTGCCCTATGATAGCATTAAAGGAGCTGGAACTGACTAACTTCTTTAGTTGAGAAGGTAAGTAAATGGTGCACAACTAGTCTTTATGAAGCCTAGTGATGAAGCTACACATTTTGCGTTGCAATTCGGATTCATGGTGTACTACCTTGATGAAGTAGAATATGAAGCACTCCTTGCTAGAAAGTAGATTCAAATGGACTACAAGCCTTGGAGCTAGGAAAGTGTTAATTTGTATAATTCTTAGTCAGTGGTTCTTAAAATGTTTGTTAGCTAAGATAAAGAAAGGATGTACGCTTACTAGAGAGTGTTACAAGAAGCCTTATAGTAGTTTGACAAGTATGGCCTACAACAAAGCCCGAGTTTAGAGAACAACATAGTTGATGCCCTGTCTTAGTTCACTTCTTCCCTTGACATCAAATTGTTGAACGAGCCCTCCATTTGTGCAACAACCTATATATTGGACCTTGAGGCTGACCTCATGGATGGAGCTGCTAGTTTTTGAGGAATGGAATTAGGAGTGTCAATAGATTGGTTTGGGTTGGTTTGATGCTAAAACCTAACCCAAACCAATAGCGATCAGGATTAGTTTGGTTTGGGTTGATCGGTTTAATTCAGAATGGGCAACCTGAATCGAATTTGACCGAATTGAACATAATTGGTTTGGTTTAGTTGAACTGATGGTTTGAAATTTCAAATACACATACTTCAAATAAATCAAAATTTCTGACAAAAAAAATCAAAATAATTAATTATGTATGTATGTATGAAGTAAATGTAATGCATATCTAATAATTTTTTTTATTTTGTTTTTGACAAGAAACAAGACTATATTGTATTAAGTATTTCAAAAATTTGTACAATCAAAAATACATTTAGCGTGATATGTCCAAACATAAACTATCCAGTATAGGACTCCAACCCCTGAGCCAATCCCCTAAAGCATATCTAATAAATTTAAAAACAAGCTTTACTATATAAGATGAAAATCTAATTTTATTACAATGTTTATGTCATAAAAAAATCTTAGACATTGAAAAATACATATTACACTTTGACGTTTGAAGATGGTTTGGTTCGGTTTAAATTGATTTCTAAAGTCTCAAACTATAATCCGAACCAAACAAATTGGGTTATACTTTTTCCAACCCTAACCCAAATCAAACTTATATAAAATTGAACCAAACCGAACCAAACACCCCGGTTAGGTTTGGTTTTGCAGTTTGAATCAATCCATTGACTCCGTAAATGGAATGACTCCTACAAGCTAGACATATCACATAAGCTTGAAGACTTTGAACACATGCAACTAAATATCTCATCATTAATAATTGGCTCTACCAATGTGGTTTTTCATTACCATACCTTAGAAGCTAGTGAAGTCTTAGAGGAGATCAAAAGTGAATGTGGCAACCACTCGAGAGCTCAAGCCCTCTAAAAGGCCATAAGGTAAAAATACTATTGGCTTCCCATTGTCCATATAGATTGACCTCCTTAGTCTAGAAAGACTTCAAGTTTGTGGCCAATTTGCTGACTAGGGAATAAACCTTATCGACCTTTTAGAGGGCTGACGTTAGGTTGAGTTCGCCATTGTGATAGTGCACTACTTCACAAAGTGGGATAAGGCAAAATCACCTGCGAAGATCATCGAGTTGAAGATTTGGAGTTCCCTATGCCCTCATCACCAACAACGATGGATGCTATGATGTGATTGTGAAGTTTGGACTTTTTAAGTTATAATTGCTTTAATACTTATCTTTTTGGTTTAAAATTCCACCATTTTGTTGTGGCGTGTGAAGTGTGGAATTCATGGTTTTTTTATTTTTTATTTGCTATGTTTTTGCTTATCATTTTTCATTTAATAATGAAAAAAGGCCATTGTAGTAGAATTACACTGACCAATTCACTAAATCAATTGCATGCACATAAGAAGGAAGAGACTTATGTGGTTTAGCATGATGCCTACTTCGTCAAAACAATTGATCACATGATGGCTACATTCTTGTGCTGATCTATTGGTTCTATTTACAGCGAGATGGAGAATACATGGTTGAATTTGTTCGGAACACCCCCCTTGAGTTTAAGGAGTACTATATACAAATGCAAGCAGCCAAGAGAAGTCAGGCACCTCTTCCTTCACAGGTAAAGCAGAATTTGCATTTGACTTCCTATAAAAAAACCAGAATTTTCACACCTGTTGCTTAGTAATCTACTGCGTCCCATTTGCATGGCATGTTACGCAATTAACTTACAGGGACTTCAGTTCAGTTAGCATTTCAGTCAACCCATTGACATGAAATTTTCTTTAAATTTGATTTGGTTAGGATAACCTTTCTGAGCTATGGACTCTTGAAAAAAAGATCCTAATTCCCAAGGCCCTCAAATGGAATATGTTTGGAAAAACAATCATGATATTTCGTTCTTGACTGCTTATTCCAATTGTTTTCAAGCATAGAATTGCAACAACTCCATCCTTATTCACTTTTTGAAATGTGAAGGTTAATGATGACCGTATAATTCTTGACAAGACGGTAGGTGATCAAGTTTCTATGTGGAAAAGAAGCAAGGGGTTGGCCGATGAGGTGGTTGCTGGTCATGTTTGCTCTGGAGACACCTGTTCTTACCACCAAATTGGAGATGTTTTTTTGTGTGAAAAGACTGGAAGTGTTCATGGTAGGATATCGTGCTCCCTCTGTATGTGGACTTGCATGGTTGTAAGTTTTAATTCCATATTTGGTATGTCATTTCGTTGCAGTATGTGATGACACGTGCAGGGAAGTTGTGTTGGATGCTTCCAACGAGCTTTTGGTTTGCACAATTTCTGGGCATTGTTTTGATAGGTTGCTATCACCAGGAGAAATGGAACCAGATACTGTAAGTAAAGTGCCTCTCTAGCTACTAGCAAACTTATTTTCACTAGTTTTGCTTTGGTTCTTGTGTATACAATTGGCATTGAAATACCCTCAATTCTGGCATTATTCTTTCTTGCTTTAATTCTACGTTTTTAATGGTTTTAGTGCTCTCCTTGGCGTTTACCAAGGTCTAGATTTTCAGTGAAGCCTCAATGTGGACTAAAATGGGGGGAGGACTCCCCATGGGACTAAAAGGTGGAAGTGATGGGGGGCGGGCATTCCTTCCATTTTAGTTCCACATTGGTTGGGATACAAGGAGGATTGCCCTCCCCGCTAGAAGGAGTCACAATGCTCACCCCATTTTAGTCCTACATTGATTGGGACAGAAGTGGGAGTGCCTTCCCCACTTATAAAAGGGGCAAGCTCCCCCTTCTCTTTTCTCTCAATACACTTCACAAGTTTTTTGGGCTGAGTGGTTCTCGACATAGAGAACCACTGACATGATGTTTGAAAATTCCTATAAAAAAAGCAGAGGCCAACCCAGTGCACAAAAGCTCCCCTCTATGTGGGTCTCAGGGAAGTGTTGAATCATTTTGGGTCTATTTTAAGCAGCCTTTCTCTGTATCACAGGGGGCTATTTCCATGACTCAAACCCACAACACTTGATACACGTAGACAACTCTTATCTTTGCACCAAGGCACCCCTTCTTTTTTAAAAAAAATCTTGTTTGTTAACTTATATTAGTACTAGTTCTGTATTTGTTGCATGGATGTTAGGCTCTGTAATAGAAACTCGATAATTCACTTGAAACTTTGGGTGTCCTAAAATGCCAACCGAACCTACTTGTATTTAATATTATGTCCTACTTTAACCTGATCAGTCCGAATCAGATTGGTCTAGGGGTGAAAATGGGCCTCGCTAGGTCAAGTTTAACCTCAAAATCAATTTGACCCAACGTCTTCAGGTGAATGAAAATTTCATTGGAATTGACCCGACTACAAAAAATAAAAGACGTATCCGATTATCGGTTGGGACTAGGTCAGGTCGTCGGGTTATTTAACTTTAAAGTTAAACTAATATAAAAGTATTTACGTGCCTAGAAAGGGCACATTTGAAGAATATTACGTAGTGTAAACCATATTTATCATATATTCAAGTGCCCAAAGCCCCAAAGAGGCACAACATTCCCAAGGCTTTCAAATAGAAGCGTCTGGAAAACATTTATTACAATAGAGAAGGAGAGAAATGGTTCATAGAGGGGGAAAAAGAGAATCCTCTCCACTTCATCCGAATGTGGGATTCAAAGCCAGATTACAACATATGTGGAGAAGACCTTGCTTTTATAGGTAGGCGCCCCTCTCTCCCCCTTTTCCCATATCAATGTGGGACTAAACACTTGTACCTCTAAACCCTCCTTTCTCTCTATCCGAAAGTAAAGTTTTTAAATACAACTTCAACTTCTAATATAAACAAATTCCTAATTTTCATCTTAAATGAGACTTTCATGAGCTTATATAAATAAATTCCTAATTTTTGCCCTAAACGGAACTTTCATATACCTAAATAAACAAATTCATCATTTTCACGGCAAATGAGATTTTCATGTGCTTGTATAAACAAATTAAATTCATCATTTACAATACAAATAGGACTTTTATGTGCTTATATAAACAAATTCATGATTTTTAACCCAGATGAGGCTAGCGTGTGCTTATATGACTTCAAAAGTTCTGTTTTTGGTGAAAATGATGAATTTGTTAATATAAGCACTCAAAAGTCTAATTTGGGGTGAAAATGATGAATTTATTTATATAGGTGGACAAAACTCTCGTTTGGGGTGAAAATTAGGAATTTTTTTATATAAGCTCCTGAAAGTCCCATTTTTAGTGAAAATGATGAATTTGATTATGTAGGCACAAGAAAGTCCCATTTGGGGTGAAAATTAAGAATTTGTTTATATAGGCACACGAAATGTTAGGACCCCTTGTGAAATTTCCAAGTGATGCTTATCGGCATAGAGTCTTAACCATTTCATTATCCTTGAAATGATTAAAACCCTATTAAGCCTCAACTGACTCATCCAGGAGTCTCACCATCTCTAGTATGCTCGATCAACCTGTACATTTAACAACTTGTTCAACATCTATCAACAAATCACATCTCTTTGTTTGTAGACATTGGCACGACACACTATTTATAAGTAATGTGAGATGATATATAAATACATAACCAAAATATCGAAACACACACACAATACATAACAAAATTCTCAAGTATTTACATCAAACTTCTTTGGCTAAGACACCATTATATTACTCTTTGGCAATTCCTTTGCCCTTGTCTATCACAAAAGAACTTGAAAAATAAAGGAACAGAGTGAGTCAACAGTGCCCAATGAATATAATTCAATAAAATTACTACCCATTCATCAATACATTCCATGTATGCATGTCCAATGCCATATGAAAATAATATGCATATAGATTTAATAATCAAGCATCATATGACCAATGCAATTGAAAAACCAGATGCATTCTCATGGTTCATCCTTATTCAAGTTATGTGACAAATTTTCCAAGGCATACAACCATAGGTACTCATTCATTCAACTCTAAGTCACACATCATTCTGAATTTGAATAACTACTATCAGTGGTACTAGTTAATGAAGTTTAATCTACTATCCAATTTTAGTTATCCATGACATTTTTGAACTGTCAACAGTACTTTATTTCGTTAAAGACGGGCCCCAATACTGGTAACAAATAACTTTCCTAAAAAATAATAGACTGCACACTTTCATACTTTCCCCAAGTTGACATATTTCTCATGCTCAAACTTTCCTTCAATTCAGCTCATCAAGTCCATTCAGAAATTTGGATCCGATGATCCTCATAGGGAGAGTAACTCAATCTGCTTGGTTATATCCAAAGATCCAAATATCAAAATAGACAATTTGAACTAGATTCCATTTTTATTTTATTTTTTTTGAGATCATGGGTATCGGGGACCCCTCTCCCCACTAATCCCATGGGGCCGGACACAACCCAATAGTACCGATGACCACCAAATGGTGGGAAACAGAGACTCAAACCTGAGACCTCCCCATGAAGTGGATTTTAGGTGCAAACTATGCAATCATTCTATTAAACAATACATGAATCATACACTCAATATACTATATGATGATACAAATGGTAATCAATTGAAATTCTACTTACGATAGTCCAAAATAAACTTGGGTGTTATGTTCTCAATTTCCTAAACCAAGGTTAGCAAATATCTTTTACTTGCAATTGCATACAAAATGAATATAATTTATCATTATTCAGTTCCACACACTAATTTTACTTCCCAATTGTTGTATTTACCTTTTAATACACAATTTAGGTTTAAAACCTCAGCTCCCATGGATTTATACCATGAAATTAACTGAGGTCTGTTACAGAACTCTGTTATTGACCCTCTTATTGCAATTTCCCCAAATTTCTTGCGATGGTGACTTCTATTTCATATGAATTTCCTTAGTTTATGATTACAAACTGAAATTTTTGGGTTTGTTTTGGGATTATTCTCAAATCCTCCAACATCAACCACAATTCAGTTTCAACTATGTGGTTTAATTCACTCCAAACAACTAGAAAACATGAATTTTGGGAGAAATCCTATCCCTAGTCTTTCTTCTTCTCTCATTCCCTCTAGGTTTCTCCAGAGTTTTCCTAATTTTTCTAGCTCAAAATGAGCCTAACCGACCCAAATTGGCTTTTATAGGTGGGTGCACCGCCCACTGTTAAAAACACAATTTCAAGATTTTCGCTCATTAGCTAGCTAATGCTTCAGTAGTTAGCTAGCTAGTGGTTGGCTCTAGCCCGCTAATGTCAACTTGAATTTCGGAATTGCAGTGCTCTAGTTACTAGCGAGCTACCTTTGATGATTAACTAGTCTGTAGTTCATTGGCCCTCTAATGGGTCTTCCTCTAGCTCGTTACGTCCAACTTGAAACTTTGGGTTGTTTTTCCCTTGTGCGTTAGCTAGCTAGCTAGCTCTGCTATGTAGCTCGCTAGCTATTTCTAGTTTAATGTTCTTCAACCCTTTTCCTCTAATTTCTCATTCTAACTCATCCCATACCACATAAACTTATTGAAAACACATGTAAATCATACAATTAACATATAAACAACAAATTTACTTCACATAAGCACATAGATGGTTAAACTAGATAAAACAAAGTTGGGTATGCATATTATTAAAAATGAGGGATGTTACAAGTAAGTTCCATTTGGTGTGAAAATTAATAATTTGTTTATATAAGCACACAAACGTGCTATTTAAGGTAAAAATTAGAAACTTGTTTATATAAGCAAACGAAAGTCCCATTTGGGGTGAAAATTAGAAATTTGTTTTTATAAGCATAATAAAATTCTATTTAGGGTTAAAATTATAATTTTTTTTTTATGTAAATACACAAAAGTTCTATTTCGGGTGAAAATGATGAATTTGTTTGTTTGAATACATGAATATCCTGTTGAGGGTGAAAATTTATGAATTTGTTTATGTAAGTACACAAAAGTCTCATTTAGGGTAAAAATTAAGAATTTGTTTATATAAATACATGAAAGTCCCATTTGGGGTGAAATTTAGGAATTTGTTTTTGTCATCACTTGCTAGTCTCATTTGGGTTGAATATTATGAATTTAATTATATAAGCACACGAAAGTCCTATTTAAAATGAAAATTAGGAATTTGTTTATATAAACACATGAAAGTCTCATTTTAGGTGAAAATTATAAATGTTTATATAAGCACATGAAAGTCCTATTTGGGATGAAAATTAGGAATTTGTATATTCAAGTAAAATGAATGTCCCATTCGGGGTGAAAATTAGGAATTTGTTTATATAAACGAACGAAAGTCTCATTTAGGGTTAAAATTATGATTTTTTTTAATATGAGTACACAAAAAGTCCTATTTCGGGTGAAAATGATGAAATTGTTTATATATGCATACAAATATCCCTTATAGGATGAAAATTATGAATTGTTTTATATATGCACATGAGAGTCCTGTTTGAAGTGAAAATTAGGAATTTGTTTATATGTGCACCCAAAAGTCCTATTTGGGGTGAACATTAAGAATTTGTTTATATAATCACTCTCTAGTCTGGTTTGGGTTGTAAATTATGAATTTTTTTATATAAGCTCATGAAAGTCTCGTTTAGAGTGAAAAGTAGAAATTTGTTTATATAAGCAAACAAAAGTCCCATTTGGGGTGAAAGTTGGGAATTTGTATAGACTCACGAAAATCCCACTTGTGGCGAAAATTATGAATTTTTTTTATATAAGCAAACGAAAGTCCCATTTGAAGTGAAAATTAGGAATTTGTTTATATAAGCACATGAAAGTCTTGTTTGGGGTGGAAATTATGATTTTCTTAATATAAGTATAAAAAAATCTTATTTGAGGTGAAAATAATGAATTTGTTTATAAAAATAGAAGAAATGCCCATTTGGAGTGAAAATTATGATTTTTCTTATTATAAGCATATGAAAGTCCTATTTGATACCGTTGCTGCTGCTACTTGTTGCTATTGCTCGTTGCATCTTTGCCGCCGCTGTGTTTCTGCGACGCTGCCTTCATCGTCATCTCCGTTTCCCTAGATCATCGTCTCTCTCTGAGCACTGCCACTGGTTCATCTTCATCGTCACCGTCGCAGGTTCATCGTCACAGATCTGAGACCAAATCTGAGACGCCGTCTTCGTGTGTGCGTCTTCATAGACGCTGCTACTATTGATCGTCGTCGTCGTCTGTGCTGCTGCTGCTGCTGCCGCTGGATCGCACATCGCTGCTACTGTCTACTATTGATCGCCGTCGTCTTCTTCTTTTTGCTGTGTCGCCATCTTCATCCTTGTCGCCTAGTTCGTCTTCTTCCTGCAACTATCTATAACGCCATTTCTTCTTTTTATTTTTTTTCTTCTTTTTGAGTTTGTAACCTAAATAAATAAAAAAAAAAGAAACAAAAAAGAAAAAGAAAAATGTCGGTTACTTCCGAAACGGTGCAGACTGAAGATGCAGTTGACAAAATGGAGAAAGGAGAACTACCAAACATTCAGGCAACATATAGACTTGATGGAAAGAATTATTTGAAGTGGTCTCAGCTGGTGCGCACTGTTCTGAAGGGTCAAGGGAAATTGAGTCATCTTTTGGGCACTGGACCTACACCTGGAGATCCTAAGTTTATAATGTGGGATAACGAAGATGCTTCTATAATGGCGTGGCTATGGAATTCAATAACGCCAAACATTAGTGATACATGCATGTTTCTGACTACTGCCAAAGACATTTGGGATGCCGTTCATCAGACATACTCTAAGGCCCATGATGCAGCCAAGTGTGTGAGATGAAAGTGAAAGTTGGAACAACAAAACAAGGCAACATGGCGGTTATCGAATATGCCAATGTATTGAAGAATCTTTGGCAGGAACTTGACAATTATAGGTGTATTGAAACTAAATGCCCTGCAGATGCTGTAGTTTTAAAGAACTATATTGAGATGGATCGGGTCTATGACTTCTTGGCTGGACTCAATGCAGAGTTTGATCAAGTGAGAGTTCAGACTCTCAGCAAAGAGTTGCCAACTCTGAATGAGACTATCTTTGTTATCCGGACTGACGAAAACAGAAGTGTTATGCTCACACCTCAGAAGATGGAGAGCTCAGCTATGATTGCCAATCGAGGAAATGATTAGAAGACACACACTCCGTGCACTGAATCATCAGAGGTCCCAAATCGAGACAATAGGGACAATCTACGGTGTACTTATTGTCAGAAGACTAGACATACCAGGGAGAAGCGTTGGAAACTTCATGGCAAGCCTTCAACTTCCAGTAAAGAATGGGGCTACAAAGGAGGACAGCAGAAGACCAGTGGACAAGCACATCTATCTATTGAACAAACACTTGCAGACTCCCCGGTGCCGGTAGGATTCAACCAAGATGACATTGAAAGATTGAAATCTTTGCTTGACACACTGGACAAACCCTTAGGTACCTGTTCATTGGCCCATTCAGGTAACTTTTCTATTTCTATTGGATTTAACGTTTCGGATAAGTCTTGCTAACTCTTGGGTTATAGATTCTGGTGCTACTGATAACATGACCAATTCCCCCAATATATTTCATACCTACAACCCTTGTCCTAGTAGTCGGGAAATAGCCACAGCTGATGGATCCTTAACCACAGTTGCTGGTATAGGTGATGTTCACATCAGCCCCACCCTTACACTCAAAAATGTTCTTCATGTTCCTAAACTATCTACTAATCTTATCTCTATTCAAAAATTGACCCATGATCTGAGTTGTAATGTAACCTTCTTCCCTAGTTATTGTGCATTTCAGGACCAGGACTTGGGGACGATGATTGGACGTGCTAAGGAACAGGACAGACTATATTACCTTGAGACACTAGTACATCCTATCAAGAGTAACATTTCATTTCTCTCCGAGCACAAATTTTCCAATAAAGACAAGCTATGGCTTCATCATCGCCGCCTTGGCCATCCTTCATTTTGAACCCTTAAAATCATGTTTCCTTTTTTGTTTAAGTCTCTCAATGTTGAAGATTTTCATTGTGAAGTGTGTGAACTTGCAAAACACAAGCGTATATCTTTTCCACTTAGTAAAGTTCAGATTCTTTTGATCTCATTCATAGTGATATTTGGGGACCCTCTTCAATATCTAATGTTTCTGGAGCATGATGGTTTGTGTCCATAGATAATTGTACTAGTCTCGTGGATATTCTTACTGAAACAAAAATCCGATGTAAGATTTGTTCTTCCTACCTTCCATAACATGATACACATCCAGTTTGGTGCAAAACTCGAGAGATTTCGATCTGACAATGCTAGAGACTATTTTAATCAAACATTGACTAATTACTTCCAAAACGAGGGGATCCTTCATGAATCATCTTGTGTTCACACCCCACAACAAAATGGAGTTGCTGAACGAAAAAATGGCCACCTGCTTGATACAATCCGAACCTTTTTATTTCAGAATAATATGCCCAAGTCCTATTGGGGGGAAGCTGTCCTTACTGCAGCACATCTTATTAACCGCATACCATCCCGGACCCTTGGTTTCAAAAGCCCTATGGAAAAGCTGTCACTTTTACCCTAAGCTCAAAATCTCCAATGATCTTATACCTAAGATATTTAGGTGTGTATCATTTGTCCATATTCACCAACCCAATAGGGGGAAGTTGGACACCAGAGCTCTCAAGTGTGTTTTTGTCGGATACTCTTCCGCTTAAAAGGGATATAAATGCTATCATCCACCATCAAAGAAATTCTTTGTCTCTGCCGATGTCACTTTCTGTGAACCTGAGCCCTATTTTTCCGCTCATCCTCTTCTGGGGGAGAGTGTCATCATGGAAGATAAGGATCGAAACTTCCTTGATAACCCTTTTGATCTTTTTGACCCTTTTAACCTCCAACAAACCAAACCCGAATCTCCTACACCATCTGTACCCAATGATGAACCTAAGGATCGGATGACTGGACAAATTTACTCAAGGAAGAAAGCTGCAGCTCCTGAACCAATGCAAGTTCAAGAATCTGAACCAATCCCTGAAAATGAGGTAACAAATCTTGAACCCTTCTTATAAATTCCATTAGTTCCCGAAACTAACAATGATCTTTTAGCCTCTAAACCTAAAAGTGATCTTCCCATTGCCATCAGAAAGGAAACAAAGGAATGCACTAAACATCCCTTATATCCACTATCTCATGTTGTATCCTTTGAGAAGTTCTCACCAACCCATAAGAGTTTCCTTACCAGTCTGAACAATATCCAGATTCCCTACATCATTATCCGAGGCTTTATCTAATACAAATTGGAAACAAGCTATGAATGTGGAAATGGAAGCCCTTGAGAAAAATAAAACATGAGAGTTGGTAGACTTGCCTGTAAGAAGAAACCTGTGGGATGCAAATGAGTTTATACAGTAAAATACAAAGCAGATGGATCCCTGGAACGTTACAAGGCAAGATTAGTAGCCAAAGGATATATTCAGACATATGGTGTGGACTATCAAGAGACATTTGCTCCGGTTGCAAAAATGAATACTGTGAGACTTCTTTTGTCATTGACAGCTAATTATGACTGGGACCTGCAACAATTTGATGTAAAGAATGCATTTTTACGTGGGGATTTAGAAGAAGAAATCTATGTGGAAGTGCCTCCAGGATTTGGCACCACTGATAAAGTGTGTAAACTGAAAAAGGCCCTGTATGGACTTAAATAGTCCATGAGGGCATGGTTTATTTGGTTTGCCAAAGTAATGACAAATATGAGATATAGACAAAGTCAAGGAGATCACACTCTGTTTATTAAGCACTCAGCTTCAGGGGGAGTTACAGCTCTATTAGTGTATGTTGATGACATCATCATAACAGGAAACAATGAGAACGAGAGACAAAATTTGAAGCAGTGTTTAATCGAGGAATTTGAGATCAAGGAACTAGGAAAATTGAAATATTTTCTAGGGATTGAAGTGGCACACTCTAAACATGGAATCTTTATTTCTCAACAGAAGTACATTACAAATCTTCTTAAAAAAGAAACAGGGAAGCTAGCATGCAAACCAATGAATACTCCTATTGATCTAAATCACAAGCTTGGAGAAGCTGAAGAAGCGCTAACTGTTAATAAGGAGATGAATCAAAGACTAGTAGGGAGACTCATCTATCTCTCTCACACAAGACCTGATATTGTATATGTAGTAAGTGTAATAAGTCAGTTCATGCACAACCCTAAAAATATTAATTTGCAAGCAGCTAATCGCGTTTTACTGTAACTTAAAGGGACTCCAGGACAGGGCATCTTATTTAAACAACACACAGGAGTGGTTATTGAAACATATACTGATTCAGACTATGCTGGTTCAGTAGTTGACAGAAGATCAACAACTGGATATTGTACGTTTCTTGGTGGGAATTTGGTGACATGGCGAAGTAAAAAGCAGAATGTAGTGGCCAGATCTAGTGCTGAAGCAGAATTCCAAGCAATTGCACAAGGGGTTTGTGAGCTATTATGGTTGCAGATAATTTTGACAAATTTGAAGATACAATGGGATGGCCCTATGAGACTCTATTGTGACAATAAATCTGCAATTAGCATCGCCCATAACCAAGTTCAACATGATCGAACCAAGCATATAGAGATTGATAGACACTTCATTAAAGAGAAGCTTGATAGTGGGTTGATTTGTACTCCATATGTGTCTACCAATAATCAACTCGCCAATGTGCTCACTAAAGGGTTAAACAATACTGCATTTTAAGCAAGTGTGTCCAAGCTGGGAATGGTAAACCTTTATTCACCAGCTTGAGGGGGAGTGTTGTGGAGAAGTGCAAAATCTGTGAGATTTATTTCTTTTAAGGAAAGATGATAATTTTAGTAGTTGTTTTATTTAGCAGTTACTAAAATTGTAATTATTGTTATATGTGTGCATAGCCCTGTATGTCTATATATATGGTGTCCCTCCATTAAGACATCATAAAAAATAAGACAATATCCCATCTCTTCTCCCGTGGATGTAGGCCATAGAGCCGAACCACGTTACATCTTTGTGTCTTTCATTATTTTATTTTTACAACACTCTTTAGGAATATTTTGTATATATATTCCTCTTATAGGAAGTTGTGTCATTTGACTTGACTGGTCAATTACACTTCAGATGTGTCACATATTCATGTGTTAACACATAAACAATTTGTCCTACAAGGACTTCATCAACAAATACATATGTTAACTAATCTGCAATTATTTTGCACATGATTGATCATGTGAACTTAGACTTCATTTTTTTTTTTGGCTTCTCCTTTGAGCCTATAGTGCACATAGCCTCATATTGCTTCTAGTAATTTACATGTTAAAAACTTGACTTTTCTCTTGTAATGAGAAAATTAATCTATATTGGCTCATATTGCATTAGCAATTTTATATGTCATTATTCTGAAATTCACTTTCCTCCCCCTAATGGCAGGAAAATTGTTTCACTGTACATTGGCCAATTATGCCATTATTCAAAGCATTATTGATCAAAGTTCCAAAAATTTGGCTATCTATATCCTTATTTAAAATATCATTGAGGTTTCTCAAACTTGGCCAATTATGCCAAAATATAAATATATTTGTGTCAAAGAACTCATGGTTCCCGATCACAATATAATTCAATTGACCTCATAATTTCATGATATAATAAGCCAAAAAAAATAAAGTAGGAAGCCCCTCTAAATTATCCTTTTCCCAAAAATAAATAAAGCAATATATAAGAATATCTTTCAATATGTGACATCTCTTTGTTCACATATTTTCGAAATTAAGCAAATGATATAAAATATAAGACATTAACTACCACTATGAATCTTGCTTCATTTGTCAATATACTAATTATTCTTTATAAGCCATCAATAATTTTTCTTAACCTATTTTCTTTATTGAGGCTTAATAAAGATCAATCATTTGGTGATACAACATGTATCCAATCAATGCTAATTTATTTCATACATAATGCAAACACTTTATATTATATAATTTCTTTGTGTTGCAATAATAATATCATTTCACTTTGGTGGAAGAGTAAATATATTTGAAATATATATGGCTATAACTATATTTTCAAGAATTATAACTATCATAATTCTTATAATAATCTCAATTATGACTTTTGCCATATTCAATTTCTCATCCATAGTTATGTCATTGTCATATTTATTTTCATCCACCATGACCTTTGCCACTTAATTTCATCCATCATGGCCTTTATGATATTCATATTTCATGATATACATGATCATGATCATATTCATTTCTCATGCATTATGGCCCTTGCAACATTTATTTGCCATATTTATTTGCACTCATGATCATGGTAATATCAATTGTCTTATTCATGATCATAGAAAAAAAATATCATTCACTTTAGGGAATGATTTATAACCAGCTAGACAAACTTGGTAATTCTTCACCATAATTATTTTCTTGAGAAGACATCAACGCATGATTTTCATCGCAATTTTTTTTTTTTCTCAACATGTGATTTTTCATCACAACATTTTTCTTGATAAGACTTTAACACTCTTTATTTTACTACTTTAGGAGCATATTTGAAGTTTAAAATAATGTCTTCTTCATTTTATTTCACATAACTTTGATCTTGCAACTTCAATAGATTTGATCATAAAAATTTTTGGATCAAAGATCACAATATTTACATCTCATTGGTATTACAACTTCAGGTGCAATCAACTATAATAATCTTCCCAGTCTAGCTTTCGGCTAGAATTTTTTTTTCTTTATAGCTTTAGGCTATAAAATATTTTCTTCACAGCTTTTTGCCATATGAATCAAAATATAATAATATAGCTTCAAACACATGATTTTTGTACATAGCTTGAGACTTTAAACAAAATATAAAATAATGGCAATATAAAATAACTCAATATCAAATAGTATCAAATTAAAAAATAAGATATATAATCTTACCACCAATATGCCTTTTCCATTTGGACAAAGCAATCTCCTTCAATTTCCAGAGCTTTCGTGTTGATAACGTGTTGTAAAATAAATCGATAACTATTACAAATAAACAAATATAAAGGAGACATGCTTGAGAGAAGAAATAGAGAAATGGGAAGATATTTTATTCTCATGATATTCTAGACTTGCATAAGCCTTTTTGTACATGTAGTGCAATCTAAGCAACTCCTTATATAAGCTCATGGTCATAATAGATGATTAAATTACATTAACAATATCAATAAATCCAATGGTTACAAAAATTAATTCCATTGGTTATTACAAAATTAAGTCCAACACTAATATAGAGGTTACAAAATCCTTGTAATGAATTGGAGGGTATGATGATATTCAAATACATTTATAACATCCCTATATTAATTCTGAATTTTAAATGAGCAAAGTTAAGGGAGAAATCGAATTTTCAATCTTTGATCATGATTTATGAGAGTGTGGTGTATGCCACTAACTTTTAAGTACCCAATGTTGGTTTTTTATTTTTTTATTTTTTTTTTCACCATCTTCTCACATATGTGCATTTTCTCTTGTTAATAACATATTTTATCAGCATCCTTTGTTGAATATTTGTCAAGTCTTTCTTGCCATTCTAGATGATTTGAATCCTTGTTTATGTATTTAGCCTCATCTATAATTTTGCCAGAAGCAAAATGTGCTTTCTTGATCTTAATTATGATCTACCAAGTTCTTGCTCTTTTGATAGCTTAGACCCTTTTCTAGCCTTGATGGATATTCCAGAGCACATTGGCTGCTTCTAATACCATTTACTATGTCATTATTGGACAATAACAAATATTGTTCGCATAATGAAATTGAAGCATATATACAGAATTCAAAAACCTTGACGCTTTAGAGTCGCTATATTCCACCCTTTTTGAAACTCTCAACTGATAATACTCTGCATCATCTGTAATTGTAGTCCTCAACAACCCTTGTAGCTGATCTCCGAGGTAGTCACTATCTAAATTACTCCAGCAACCTTTAAGACTTTTAGTACACTTAAGTTATCTTTCACTGCCATGTCAAGAAGACACTCCACCACAGATGGAAACCCACCAAACCCTCTTTTAGTGTCTTGTGCGTCCTCTAGTGTGCCTCTTGATGATTATCCAATGTTTGCTCCCCATGATAGTTGTGTCCGCACTTGTGTCCTTTCTTGAGTTATGTATGATTTTGGTACAAGATTACCAACAGTTCTCCATCCGTAGGAAAGGGTTTCCCAGTATGAAAAGTTTCTCCATTCCTTTTCCACCTTCCTGTTTCTCTCTTTTAGTTACAATTAATGAGGTTCAGATCCACAGTTTCATTTTTGGATCACCTGTGAGCCAAAAAAAGAAAAAGAAATTGGAGACCAATTTATGATTAGTTTATTAACTGATGCTTAACATTTCAAACTTCAGGAACAGCAGGGTGGTGTGATGGATGAAGCAGAGCCATTCATGGGATCCGGCCGATTTGGTAACTACACTCTTGCTGCTAATCTTTTACCAGGTTTCTACAGCTGTTTCTTTTTTTTTTTTCTGTCTCATTTTATTGTGGTTTATTGTCAGCACGTGCTTATCTGCTTGGCTATAACTGTGCTGATGAAAAGGAGCTGGAAGCGGCATTGAGGCTCTGCTGATCTGTTTTCAGTCAATTGAAGCTTTCAATCTCAAGGTGAAAAGTTGATGCGGGGGTTGATATCTGAATGGCTGAGAAATCCAGCATGGAATTTCTCGCTTAAGGCCTTTTTTTCAAGTCTATAGAATGTTGAGATTGTGATAGCTGTATATCTATATATATGAATTCGTTAAGTAAAATTATAGATTTATTCTTCTTTTTTATCCCTAACCTCCCAAGTGCAAGTTGATTTCATTAACAATCTTGACTTTTAAGGTTTTCTTTGGTAGTTGGAAGTTCGGAGTATCCAGTGGTTATAGGATAGAGGCTACCATTTATCTTCTGTTCTCATCATTCTCTTTGATTGTTAAGCTTCATGTTGGGAATTTGCAATGGAGGAATTGCTTCTCCGAGCTATGGAGCATACGGAGCGTGGGACTGCTCCTGGAGAAGATATTATATTTTGCACCATCACTTCTCAATATTTTGAATGCTTGCTCAGTACAATTTTCTTTCTTGCAGTTGGAATGTTTTTGGAAATTTAGAATTGATTTGGCAAACCCAAACAGTTTGACGATACTTTTAAAGTTAGCCAAGAATTTAATGAACCTTTTAGCCTTGTGGGTAATAGTGTAAACTGTACATAGGGGAAGGCAGAAGAAGACACTTTGGGTGAACAAAAACATGTGTATTCCTGAAAGGAAGTGGCCTGTTGTGTCGTAGGAATGGTTCTCAAAAAAGGGGCATTAATCTCCAAAGTTGCTTTGACTGTATCTATATTGGTAAGACGTATCTTAAAGAGATTCTTCTTCTTCTTATTATTATTTTGATTTTATGTTCCTCAATTTAGCTATCCACCCAACCTAATATTGGGTTAGTATTAATTAATTTTACCAGTAACAAATTTAATTCTTATAAATAAAAGGAAACTTAATAATAACAACAATGCCTTGACATATATGTGGTATTAATCTATAATACTTAATTCAATTAAGTTTTTTTTTTTTCAACTAGTTATATGAATATGTTTCTTGCATTTTGCTTTGTCAATGATCAAGTCAACATTTACCGTGAGTTATCTAATGCAATCCTCTTTCTTTATTTAGACTTGGACTGGTTGTGCTGAAAAATATATAGATATGCTCAACAAAAGTGTAATTGGTATTAATCCACAATATCTTATAATTAATCAAAACAATATTTTAGTTAATAAGAAAATAAGTATCTGGATGTGTAACCATCATAGCGTAAATGCTTCTTCAAATTTCTTACAATAGGGAACTTTTACATGTTAACGGAGGTAT
This sequence comes from Paratinospora sagittata, assembly GCA_035771175.1. Classification (NCBI taxonomy): domain Eukaryota; kingdom Viridiplantae; phylum Streptophyta; class Magnoliopsida; order Ranunculales; family Menispermaceae; genus Paratinospora; species Paratinospora sagittata. Next base: position 101,774 of record CM069596.1, read on the forward strand.
AGAGAGCAAGGTAGGTGACAGAGAAGCAAAAGCGCAGCTGAAGGCAAAAGCGAGGCTGAGCACGAACGCATTATTCCATTCCACAAGTGAGCTTAAGGGTGCCTTGCTTGCGAAGTGGCCGGAGGAGCGGGTGTGTATCTTTTCTTCTACCAATCACCGAAAATGGGAGACTGATGGATGCTATGAGGACTACTAGTTGTAACTTCATTTCGGAAGGTGGCGTTTAGGTTTCGAAGTTACTAATCGGGCAAAGGTTGTTCTTCTTGCTTCTTGCGGCTGTGTTAGCACTTAAAAAAAAAAAAAGACAGGAGATTTTGGGTGTCACAGAAGATGTTTGGAGCAGTACTGAGCCACTCCATTGCGGGTGCAGCAGCTGTTGCTCCACTGGGGAAAGGAAGAAGGTCTCTCTTATCCTTTGCTTTCTTCACTCCTTTCATCAATAACAAGAACCAGAATATTTGCTGCCACAGATTCAAGAGAAGCGTAGCAGAGCTCCGAAGCCCTGATCTCGTGGCCTTGGAGTTTGCTGATCTCAACCTTAAGGAGATAGATACTCAGGTCGTCAAATATATGAAAACCCAGTAACTCTTTTTTTTTTTGTTTTCACTTCATTTCCTGTAAACCTGTCTCTCCAGGCGCCTTGGGGCAAAATGAATTAGTGGAAAGTTGCATTTGGCAGGTGGGTCACGTTCGAATTCGGCAGCATGTCAACCCTCTCAGCTCTTCATTCAAAGTATCCAATCCTTTTTCTTTTTCTTTCTGTTTGGATGCTTGCTGCTCTTCCATTCATTATCTTTTGATTTTTTTTATTTTTTTTTTCAATTTTCTTTTGGTGTTAATTTTTCTTCTCGTTTGTTAGGCACCTCCACAGGTACCCGACTGGAAACAAGTCTTCAAAGACTCCACATTGCCACTTATGGTGGATATTGGGTGTGGTAACTATTTCTCTCTCTTGTGTTTCCCTCGTCATTCACTACCACTAATAGAAATTAGGCTGCTATATTTGTGAAAAGGGTACAAATTTTGTCAAGGGAAGGGGTCTAGTATGTTATGTTCACTAACAACATTTCTTACTGTAAGCACGTGTGGACTGTCATGAGACTCTTCTTTCAAATACATCTTCAGCACTTCACTTTGTTTAGCTTTGTTAGAGCGGTTTTCCTCTCTCCTCCTTCCTTTTCTTAACTACATGCTGTTGCACATGATTGTACCTTGTGTTTATTTGAACTTCAAACCAGGTGGCATGACTTTCCATTGGAACTATCATGCATTACCCATGCATGATAAAATCACTTCATTTGATTTTGTCTATGCTTTATTCAGAATCTTGATATCTTTTTCACTAAATTTGACATTTTCCTCATTGATGAGCTTTCTACTATATTTTCTTAAAGAAGGTCCCATGAACGCTCTTCTCTCCACCACTAACTTTTAGAAATCACAAAGTCAGGGTTTTAAGTTTATAATCTTGATCTATAACACGGCTTTCTACGTGAAGAAGTGTTCATGGCTCAACCGCTAGGACTACTTAGCCATGACGGACAACCGCCCGCAGGGGGTCTATTCCTTTATACCCTTCACAAAAACTAGCAACTTTTGTGATTATGTATGAACTACTGTATTTATTTTTCTAAGTACAGAAACATCTATTGAGTTTGTTTAATAGCTGAGAAGTTCCTAATTCCAGGAAGTGGCAGATTTCTCATTTGGCTTGCGAAAAGATCACCTGAAACTAAAAACTTCTTGGGGATGGAAATACGACAGAAAGTATGGTTGCAGCTCTTTAGACTTAACATACACTTTTTACAGCACCAGCGATGTGTATGCATATCTTTTGTGCACTGAGGAGATCTGTTTTATCTTTTGAATGAAAGTTACTTAAATATAGTCTCTTTATATTAAATATTGTTTATTCACTAACATGGTTTTCCTTGTGCAGCTGGTCAAGCGTGCTCAGTCCTGGGTGAAAGAGTTGGCTCTTAATAACATGTAAGGATCTATTATTCTATCCTGTTTCAAGTCAAAGGAAGTAATGAACATCATTTATTATCACTGAAGTTTAAGACATGTTCAAAACCCAGATATTTCATGTTTGCAAATGCTACGATTTCCTTTGGACAGATAGTGTCTACTTACCCTGGTCCTTTGATGTTTGTATCAATCCTGGTAAGTGGATCAGCTACCATTCTTATCTTTAGAATTAGTTCACAAATGAAGTAATTCTTGTTCATTGTGATCTCTAACACTTTGCAGTGTCCAGACCCACATTTTAAGAAAAGGCATCATAAGAGAAGGGTCTTGCAAAAGCCTTTAGTGGATTCCATTTTACATAGTTTGAGTCCTGGAGGACAGGTGCGTAATTACTTTAATATCTTTGCATGTGCCTCCTTCCTATCACATTTTTTTCCTTCCCTTCCTGATCCCCTCCTTTATAACACATGCACTCCATGTACAAACAAACACACATGTGCAAGTAGTATTAATACAAGAAATTCTGGCCAAGGATCACTATGCCTAAAGGGAGCTGAATCAATTGATGATTTTTGGTAAAAATGATGCTTTGAATGTTTGATAATTGTCCAAATTTATAATAGATAGGCCAATAATATTGAGATATTAAATAAGCAGGTTTATTGTGAATATTGTGTTCAACCTGACAAAATAATTCCCACCCACCAAACGTTAGCTGTTGGCTCTTGTTCGTGGGTCTGATGGCCTCATCTCAAATATGTGAAATCTGTGAAAAATATTCATGTTTTGTGGAGAACTGCATAGCTGTATGCTTTGACGCCTAGATTTTACCGGAAATTTGTTGATTGTCTATATTGTCATAGGACGCTAATCGTCTTTTTAATTGTCTGAAAATATTTTCTTAGGTCCAGGCCCATAAGTAATACATCATACTTTATTCCGAGGAACAGATTTGATGAAATGTGCTCTGATTTAAATTTGTTTTCAAGTGGAGAAATTTCTTTAGGAATTTAGTTGCTTTACTTGTCATTGAATAACTTTTCTGAGTTCTGACTTTTAAAATATGATGGCCTAGTTAACTAGTGTTGCATTCTTTCAATTAATTCATCACTTGCTCATACTATGGTGGAGGGCAAAGTTTGTGTATAGTGTATACCGTATTGAAGATCAAATATTTTTTTTTTCTTACACAATTTGTTAGAAACCACTTGACCTATAAATTATAGTTGATAAGTCAAAGGCCAACAATGTACATTAAGTGAGCATAGATATTAATACTTCACCATACATGAAAGACGACCCTTAGACTAGATTCATAATTGGGAGGAAGGACAATAATAATTAATTATTGAGAGAAACAAGCAAGCGCTTGCAAGGAGGTTTGAACACGGGGCATTAATATCAAGCTTTGATGTTGTGTTAGAAACCACATAATTTACAAGCTATAGTTGATTAGTACAGGCCCAATAATGGATATTAAGTGATAAGTGAAGGCCTAACAACATATATCAAGTGAATGTAGATATTAATACAATTATGCTGTTCCCCCATACTTGAATAGGTTCTTCTGCAGTCAGATGTGCTAGAAGTTGCGCTGGACATGAGGTCCCAGTTTGATGAGCAATTTGATCTACTTCAGCACATTGATGCTGTGGATCCAAGTATCCTTTGCGATGAACAGGGATGGCTGTTGAGTAATCCAATGGGGAGTTTGAAGGAGCAAAAATATACAGAAGGATGTACCAAAAGATTTACTCCCAAGATTGATGGATGTATGAATTGCTCACACTGTGAAGGTTATTGTAGGGAGAGAATGTAAAATGATGGGATTCTTGATTGGATTCCGGACTTGCATTCTTGATTCCATATGGGTACAATAACTTCCTAATGTTTTTTCTATGGCTCTGTTCATTCTAGGTTTGAGTAATAAGACTAGAAGTGTTGATGTTATGGTGGCGTGCATTTTAGTTATTAGTTTCCATTGGTTGTAACTTGTAAGCACATCTCTTGTAGTCTAGAAGTACTGTAACTGTTTATAACCCATTGCATATGTATAAAGTTCATTGTAGTGCATAGATTCATGTTTCTCTTGGGATCTTCTTTCGTTTCCGTTTGATTTCATTTCTGTTTTCGATATAGTCTTACCAGATGCTTTTTCATGAAGACGCAGGTGAAACAATTACATTGACAATAAAATCTCAGGCTAGAGTTAGATTAGTTTGAAGCATGAACAGGAAAGGGTTGGTTATGTTATGTTGTGGCCCGTCTCTGGTAAAGAAATTGGGATTTGGGACACAGACGAAATATGTCAGTGCAGTTGTTGAAAAATGTGATAGAACCTAGGTTTAAGAGCTTTTTTTTAAAGTGCTTCAATGGTCACTCGCTTTTTTTTAAAGTTGAAGCTGCTTTTGTATCTTGCCCTTTTTTATCTTTGCATGTTTGTTTTTTTTCTACCGCTCCTCTTATTGATGACCACGGTGGTGGAAAGGGTGAGCTTTATAGATAAGATTATAAGAAGCACTTCAATTTAAATACTCATTATTAGACAAGCTCACATAAAAGTTAGGATTCGAATTTTCTGCATTGGAAAAATGCAACAAATGGAGAAAATGATGAACATAACTATTCTCTCCAAATTTTGCTTCTATTTATTTTATTTTTCTTTTTTGCGAGGAAAAAGACATTATTACCCTCCATTCAATAAGAAATCATTCCTATCCTTTCTATCTTCCTAATACGTGCTGGCGCGCGCAGGATAGAATATGATAAGATCAATTTAATGAGATGAGATTAGGTTGGGTTGGATTGGATTGGATTAGACTAAAAATAATGTATCATGTGTTTGGTGCAACACATGGATTAGGATAAAAGTTAATTAAATAATTTTTTTTTTAAATTACATTAAACAAAAAAAATAAAAAAGTTCGCTGGTTTTGTAAATTGCAAAACTAGAGAATTTTTTTTTATTTTTCTTTTAAAAAGAAATATTGGGAAGAAGAAGAAGGGAGAAGAAAAAAATAAAAATAAAAAATGGGCAGGATACATTGGTGAGGTGGGATGGGATAAAATTATCTCATCCCACCTCACCACCAAAGGCAAGATATGACTATTTTTTAGTCCTATCTGTCCAATCCTGGCTGCCAATGTATTAATTATTAATAGGGGTGTAATAGGTTAGGATGAGTTGAGTTTAAATCAAAACTCAACCCAATTTAAATAGTCGGGTTGAAAAAAATAAAACTCAATTTAAATCAAACTCAATTCAAACTAGTTCGAATTGAGTTAGGTTGATTATTTGGGTTGAGATGACTTTTTTTTTTTTTAAATAACTTCAACTTTTAAAAAAATAATAAAAAAAAAGAATATAAGAAGATGAAGAAATACAAATAAAAAAGAAGAAGAGTTGAGAGGTTTATGTAAAAAGGCCAAAAAAAATTATAATTTGGGTTTGAAATTTTTGAGAGTTTTGTGATTTGATGACTTTAGGGGATATAAAGAATTTAAGAAGTTAATGTTAGGTTTGCCACGAATTAGATTGGGTTCTAAGAGTATTAACCTTTGACCCGACCCATATTATTCAAATTAAAGAATTTTAATCTAATTTAATTCAAGCACCAAAATCAATTAAAGCACCTAATTCACGGTCGGTCGCTTAGACCCACTAATTATTAGTGCATAAGTTCATAAAAAAAGGAAAAATAAAGAAAAAGAAAAATTACGATGGAAAGTGGATACGATCTCGAACGGATTGCAGTTTACAGAGAGTCAAAAGGATACGCGTGAGAGAGCGACCAAAGCGGTGCACGCCACACCAAGGCGTTGATAAAACGCGTTTGCTTCGACGCCAAGATACTGAAAGCCGTATTTTCTCTCTTATCAATCTGGTTCCACCCATTTCAGCTCTTGCCAATAGTCGTCGACGGGATCGAGATTGAATCGGTGAATCTCTCTCTCTCTCTCTCTCTCTCTCTCTCTACTCTCCTCAATCTGTAACCGAGTTGAAGAGTAATTTCTCAATGGATCTTATGTTATTGATTAATTGTATCTGCTCGAATACATGAATCACTGTTTTGTATGCTGCTTTTATTCACTTGTTGTTGTATTGTTTCGTTTCTATTGTGGGTGTTGGGATCCATATTAATCTGTGGGCTTTCAGTTTTTTTTCTTAATTTCATTTTTGTAAAGGTTGCGTTACAACTTCTGTAAGAATGGGGTAAAAAAAAGGGGGATGGGGGTTTGCATGCCATTTTAAGGGAGGCGGGCGTCCTTCGATAGCCTCAATACTACTACCCCTAATTCATTGTGTTTGGATAATACTAGCGTAGAATGCTCAAATTGTCACAACTGTTCTCCTGTTATGGAATTAGTGTTGTTGATTTAAACAAATATGTTTAAATCGTTTTCAGGATTTGTTGAGTTGATCAGTGGATCTGTCGATGAGAAACTCTTGAAAATATCTGTGGAAATTATTCATTGAACGATAAGAAATATAAATGTAAATTCTGAGTGTTGTAATGATTGTTGAAGTTTAGTGGGAAAATAATATGTAATAATCATAAACTGATCATTGATGACTATCCCGGATGATTTCAAACACTTCAATATAAATGGCTTTTTTCTTTTTTTTTTAATCATTCTTACTACGTTGCAAGTGTCAAAAACAAAAAAATGTCCTTAATATCACAATTTTCACTTGGGTGAAAACTAATTCCTTGTTTAATTGAAGACAATTTATAGAAGGCTGGGCTGAAGTATATATATCATCGAACATTATAAATCTGGTCAAACTAACAAGATTCTGAAATAATATTAATGAACAGTCTTCAACTTTTTACGGCTTGCATAATTTTCTAACAGGTCTTTTGTTTGTCAGCTTGTATAGCATCATTATTTGATAAAAGGAAATGGGAGGGGGAAAGGACAAGAACGATAATTCAGAATCAAGTGACAGAGGAATTTTCTCGAATCTTGCCCATGGGCTTGCTGGTGGAGGATATCCACCTGGTGGTCATTACCCTCCGCCACCTGGGGCATATCCTCCACAAGGCGGCTATCCCCAACAGGGCGGCTATCCCCCACAGGGCTACCCCCCGCAAGGCTACCCACCATCGGGATATCCTCCTGCCCCAGCTGGATACCCACCAGCAGGTTATCCTGGTCCATCTGCTCCACCTCATGGAGGTATGCTCCTCTTATTTGCATTTTTTTTTCTTGTAAGATGCAAATCTCATTTGCAATTGTTGACAAAGTAAATACTATAATTTTATTTGTCCTGAAAATGTTCTAACGTTCATAGCCGAGAGAGACATTAAAGACACATTATACGTGCGCACACACACAAGCGTGGAATAATAGTACATTAGCCCATGAATTCATTGGGAAATGTTTGGTGCCCTGCTAATTTCAAAGGAGACGTTACTATTCAGTTTTTACTTTGCGCACACACACAAGCGTGGAATAATAGTACATTAGCCCATGAATTCATTGGGAAATGTTTGGTGCCCTGCTAATTTCAAAGGAGACGTTACTATTCAGTTTTTACTTCTGGGATTGTTGGGTGATTTTTCGTGACTGGTCACCAGACTCACCTCACCGCCGCACTATGATTTGAATATATAAAATTGTGCAGCCAGCATATATAATTTGCTTAGCTAAAATACTTGTGGTCTGCAGTTGAAAGCTTAGTTTGACCCTGCAGGCAAATAATGGCCTAAACCATAAATTGGTTCGTGAAACCAATGGATTACTGTAAATAACTGATGATGACTCTTGTCATGCAGGACATGGACATGGACATGGACCTGGGATGGGAGGACTGCTAGCTGGAGGTGCTGCAGCAGCTGCTGCTGCTTACGGTGCCCATCAGCTGTCGCATGGTACTCATCATGCTGGTGGACATCAGCTGTCGCATGGTGCTCATCATGTTGGTGGACACGGTGGTGGCTACTATGGACATGGTAAACACGGTGGCAAGTTCAAGCACCATGGTGGAAAGTATAAGCACGGAAAGTTTGGGAAGCACGGGAAGCATGGGGGGTTTGGAATGCATGGGGGCAAGTTCAAGAAGTGGAAGTGATTTGAGGGCTTATTCTTGCTACAGAAGTTACCGTAATTTGTTTCTTAACTATGTTTGAGTGGTGATCTCTGACTGAATTTACTTTCCAAGAAGGCCTGTGCAGTAGTATTTCGCATTAAGGGGCCATTCATGTGTTGGCGTAATTGCCTTTAAGAAAAAAGAAAAAAAAAAGCAATAATGTCATCTACTGTTAACAAATATAATGTTGCGAGGTTGAACCATATTAATGTATACGAGGTTGGTGTGTCGCTTAATGTGCTTCTGTTTGTTTTTGAGAGTAAACAAACAGTATATTAATAGATCAAAGTGATAATGGTAACACGGTAAGAGCACGAGCAGAACTCATAAAGAGGCAGCATATTCAAAATGAAAACAAAGCAAAGCAGCAGATAGTTAGAAAATTAAACAATCATAATAGACAATCCAATCGCTAATGGAGAACAGTCCATTAATTCTGAAAGCAATGAGCCACGAACTAACCAAAAGAATCACGTCATTCCACACCTCCGCAGCCTCTCTAGCCACACCATCGAAAACACGATGGTTTCATTCTAACCATATCATCCATAGTGTCGCGAAGTTAGCTGACCTCATAACGTTGATCTGATTTCCTCGAATCCCCCTAATATGATTCACTGTTATACATTCATCACAAGAAGCAGGGAAAGAGAATCCCTCTCCTATTCTAGACTGCCACTCATGCTACAACCTCTTGGAGAAAGAGCAACGAAAGAAAACATGGGCAGCATCATCTGCATTGTTGTGACACAAAACAAAAATGAGGTAGCAAAGAAACAAAAGGAATGCGGCTCTTAAGAATGTCACCCATGTTTAGTTTATTATGAATTATAATCCACCCAAACATTTTAATCTTAGGAGAGTATATGCTGGATGAAGTTGGCATTTTCTTATTTACATGAAACAATATCATTTGTCATCATCCTATTTTGTTATGCATTGGAGTCCTGGCGAATGAGAAATGGAATTGGTACAAGCTATCCAGTATTCTAATGGTGGGAAGCTTTTAAGAGTGAACACGTCCTTGATTTGGAATGAGTAAAGAAAATCAAAATCAAAATTAGCACATCTTACGACAGGTGTGAGAGATTAGTAAAGTTCACAAGAGATCATGGGTTGAAGTACATATTCCTCACCTTCATTCACATAAAACTCAACTCAATTAAGCTTTTTTTCTAATTAGATGGGTTAGATTGGTTGTACGTGACATAATATAATTTATAACACTCAAAATCGTGATTACCATTTGAATTGATACTTGAGTAATAAGTTTTTTACCCTAGGATTGTTTGTGGCTATTGAGCTACTTTTGGAGAAAATTAACATATCTAATTGTATGTGAGGAAGCAACTTGACAACAACTCGAGTTACAAACTTATGTGAACTTTCATGGATGACATGAGTATCCTGTTGAAAACTCATACAAGTCATAGAATTTCTGAGACTATCCTCGATAAATGCCACAATCTAAACGTTTTATCGCATTCCTATGCATTCCAACTCATTTTCTTGGTTTCCCACAATTAACCTCAAGTTCTCATGTCCCATTTCATGTGAATTTGGTGATAAGAGAGGTAACCAAGTCAAGTTGTATCGATGCGGTCTCTGCAAACATCTTTTGGGAAGAAGTTCACTAATGATATCCTCCAAGTTTATTCGTCCCATTCCGAGTAAACTTAATGTGATTCAACCTCCCCAGATGATTTGCCACACAAGGCCGTGGGTTTCCTTACTTCCCAACTTTGTCTAGTATCCTCCAATTTTGTTGCGTCTCATTTCACCCCAAAGTTAGTGATACAAGAGAAAATTAAAGTTACAAGTCTGCCCACCAAACGTAGTCACAAACAAGATTTTCATTCATAATTTGTTTTTGTTTTTTATATATGCCAGTATCCTAGTGCCTACTACTATTACTACTTCGTTTGGTCCTCCAACTCGTCATAGAGCGGCTACTTGAGGAAGGACCAGAGGAGCTGCGTTCGGCTTCTAGGTCTTGAATTCTATCACCCATCTCTCTAAAATTTCTACTTACATCCCTCCTCATGTCTCTTATTTCTCTTGGCAGTCCCATTATTTGAGACATCACAAATGCCTCTAAGTTATTGGCGGGTTGATAAGTTAGGCAATTTGTTTGTGGAGGGTTGTTGGTCTGATAAGGCGAGAGGCTTGTTAATGGGGGCATATTGTTTTGCGGCGGAAATTCTAAAACCTGTTGAGTAGGAACTTCCTGAACTGGGATTCCCTGAAAGGTCATATTTACGTGAGTCGAGAAATCCTAGAACAGTTGGTTCACTGGAATTTCTGGGACTGCTTGATAGGGGACCTCCTGAGCTGGAATTCTTTGAGAGGTTATGTTCGCTTGAGTTTGGAAGCCCTGGAAAGGTGGGTTCACCGAGGCTCCCTGTCTCCCAAGGCCTTGATCATCCCAGTCAAAGTTTCCCCTTGAACTCTAGTGTAATCTCCAAGCAATTCTTCTCCAAACATTTGCTCGGTGCTCACATTTGGATAGTTCCCCGCCCGTTCTCCCATGCCAATATTTGGCGTCCCCCAATTTGGAATCCTACGTTGGGATCTTCGTCGGCTTCTACCGGCCTCCCCCGAGGTAGCGCCAAAAAGTTATTCATCTGTCACACCCCCCTTGAGTTGAAGGTTTTGGTAAAGGAGCATATTTGGACTGGTTGAGTCAGGGGTACGGTGTGAGTGTCCTTAGTATCGATATTTAGTGAGGCCAACAACCTCATGATGAGTGCTCCATAGCCCAAATACTCCTTCTTCTCATGGTTTATGACGATTCTAGCCATTTGTTGAAGGATGATGTAGGGCATTGAGATGCACACTTCGTTGTCCAAGCAATATAAACAAGGGCCTGGGCCGTTGTCAGGTAGCTCTGGTCTGTAATTTATGGTAAGACATTGGCAGCTACGATTTTTCCAAGGAACGCAAGTCTCCATCTCAAGAGAGTATTTGAAAGGGAGGAGAATGTCTTTTTAGTGTATGGTTTCACCGTGAGGGAGTTGAACAGTTGTTCAAGTGACCCTGCGAGCTCCACAATAGCTCGGGACTCATGATGGTCCACAAATTTATCCCCAATAAGGATCTCCATTATTCGAGATATAACCTTCATGTTGACACAAACAGGAGACCCCTTGACTTGGGTCACGAGAATGAGGCCAGATCCATCTACATTGCATTCTTCGATTGACATGTGGCCATAGAATTCCTTGATCAGGTTGGGGGCAACCACACCATTGACTCTATTTATATTAAACCAACCTATTGCTTCCAACTTGTCATGCAAAAGAGGGCAGAAGCGTGGTTCTGTCATATCAACTGATCTCATTGGGACAACCTTTCGATTTTGGAGATCTTTCAGCTTAGTAGGAATCACTTCGAAATTCCCTGAAGGAGTACCATAACTGGTGGCCATTTCCTTGCTAAAAAGAAGAAAAATTTCGTGAAATGCATTAAAATGCACTTTTGGAAGTTTTTCCGAACGTTTACCTAATTTTGTGATTGGTTGTACATAAAGTTTATGGACAATGTTTATATTTGTTTTTCTTAAAATTTATGAGCTCATATATCTATCATATGTTATTATTATTTAAGGTTTATGTAACCCCTGGGCGACTCTAAGGTACATCTGTTCTGGGCGGGCTGTGAACCTTCTCTCTGATATCATTAAAACTGTCATACCCCGTCCGGATGCGCCTAGTCCGACGGAACACTCACAGGCAGGGTGCGATGCAGTTACAACATAAATCAGATGCGCAGGAACACAACATAAGGACAAAATATTTTCTTTTCATTAATTATAAGATTTTGATACCTATTGTAGGCAATCCAAAGACTGTCAACACAGAGAACGTAGTCCCAACAAATTTACCCTAGCTACTCGCACATGGTTGCCAAACGAGGGCCCATGTACCTCTGCCCAGATCTACCTCAGGCTCTTGACATGTCACACCCCAGTACACAGCACACCGCAGTGTCTAGTACCCCCGGGATGTGATGAGTACCTCATACCTAGCGTACCCCAGCCTTTACATACCACATAATATTGTGACGTGGATTATGACAATTTATAAAGAGAACATCATCATCATAATAATCAGATAAGCACAACATATCATTAATAGCAATACCACAATTTAGTGGACACTCATAACGCATCGTCTCGTAAGGGGGTGGTGGCCATGTACCATCCTAGGATCATGCTATGCGTCCATCACCAGGAAAATATATAACAATAAGTATGGTACAACTTCGTCCACACATCTCATTTTTGGCTGACACAATAAAGTTTACAACAGAGATGTACCACCTAGAGTTGACTCAGTCAAGTGGGCGATTATGCACCAATAATTAATCATTATGCCATGAGCGACTTACGTCCCTAGATGATTATGTTGTCTACTAATATTCTATACATGAATATAATGTATGAATATGTGTGTAGGTTTAGTCTCAATTTTCTACACTGGTATGAATGCCTATTGCACATGTACAACAGCTCTTGAGTCCATCAGACAGACATTATTAAAATCCAGTCATACCTCCACGAAGTTGACGACTTTTAATAAAACCAGCTAGACCAGTCCCTAGACTTAGAAGTGGGTCACAATGAACACTTTTAATACACAAAATCTTCTAGAGCAGTAACCTGCCTCACTTTCACTATTTAAAGTTACTGGGGACAAGACTTAGTTTGGCCAGTTAAATTAATTACTAATCCAGCAGAGTAACAACATGAAATAGTGATGACCCTTCACATCTGGGACCTCAGAGGTATCTTCTTGACCTAAGAACCTTTCTAGTTTGAACTCAAGTGGGTCTTCCCAGTATTTTGGGTTTCCTCCAATGGACCAAACATTCACAAAAAGTTTGTGTCTTTGGGTATGTCAAAACCTGCAACTTTGCAATCTTGCCTCGCTTCTCTTGTAACCATTGCTATTGGTGGGTGAAGTCAAAATGTTTCTTTCACCATGGCTTGAAGGTATGAGAGATTTGGAACATCGCATTCTTCAACCAATCTAGTCTTACCCACTACGAAATCGATATCTTCTCTTACTTTCCGGAATACGATCCGGTGGTTATAAAGCTCTGCCATTGCCCATTCTATTGTAGATGCAAATGTATCTGTTCCTGCTATGAACATATCCTGCCATTACAATACCAATTGGGATTTGAAGAAACAATTAATTAATTAATTAATTAGGTACGATTCTCTATTGCCTTTCCAGGAACATATATCTTTCACCATCCATAATAGAGTCATTCCAAACTAAAACCAAGAACAACGCCTTCCTCTTTTTTAAACCTATTAACTTTCTTCTTTCTTCTGCTTTTTTTGTTGCAGACCAAACCCAAACAACAACAACAAAAAGTAAATAAAAAAAAAACACAAATATATATTATAATTTTCCAACAACAACAACGAAAAATAAGACTTTAAAAGAAAAAAAATATTTATTATAATTTTTTATAAAGAAAATAGGAAGAAGAACAAAGAATAACAAATCAAACACCCTGATGGCTAATTCGATCAAGCTCAGATGGGGTTTAGTTGAAGTAGTTGGTGTGGTGAACAAGACAAATCTTAAGTGCGCACTTAAATTGGTGAAGGAAAATGATTTTCGTTTCTCCTCTTTGGTGACGCTTCATTTTCGTCCCTTCTTTCTTTTAATTTTCATGTTCTTCTATCTACAATTGAGAATACCCATATTTTTAAAAATATAGTAAATGCTTTGAGAAAATCAATAAGATATATAAATAGCAGATGATAAGATTGATCCAAAGGAAACTCACATTAGATTTGCAAAAAAAAGAAAAAAAAATTAATTGATCCGATCGACCTCTGATGACGTTTAGTTGAAGTAGTTGTGGAGGTGAACATTTGCCAAAAAAAAAATTCACGAGGAGCAAAAAGGAGGGGAGAGGGGTGTGTGTTTGCAAAGAGGGGGGTGGTAGAGAAAGTGTAGTAAAATAAATATAGAGGGAGAAATGAAGGGGAGTAAGGGTGTAGGAGTTGAGAGAAAAGGAACAAAAATAATTAAAGAGAAAAAGAGGACATAAAAATTAAAAAAGTTAAAAATTTAAAAATTGAACCCAAAAGTGATGACATGAATGAATTGAATGATTAAATGATTAAGGACATGAAAGAAATTTTGTATTTTTTACAATCTGAATAGCTTAATATCAGAACTTTTGGGAGTCCGTTATTATATAGAGAATGATGATGTGTGTTTAAAAATAAGTTAAAAAAAAATATTAATCTAATTATAAAAAAATATAACTTCAAATAAACTACACATACATATCGATTAGATATGTATTAGTGTTGATCCAATAGTTATGTAAGTAGAGTTGTAAATTATTTATTACGCATATGTATCAATTGATCCAATAGTTTTGTAAGTAAGTTGTATTTGCGTTTGTATAATTAAATTAACATTTTTCCAAAAAAAAACAGAAAAAAAAAAGCTTGATAGAAACGCGGGGCAGATGCGCGGGCCCATAACCCCTTTGCTTGCAGAGTCTGTATACGCAGTAATAAAAAGCGAATCCCTCCTTTCCCTTGGTTTTTGGCTTAGCTGGTAAGTGGTTCACACCCCGCCGCCCTCGCCTCTGTCGCAGCACCGCCGAATCGTAGCTTATATATTAGGGAAGCAGAGGCGTTCGAGTTTTTAGGTTTTTCTTCCATCTGAGTGAATTTAAAATGGTGGATCGATTGACTCGTATCGCCATCGTCAGCTCCGACAAATGCAAGCCCAAGAAGTGCCGTCAGGAATGCAAGAAGAGTTGTCCCGTCGTCAAGACTGGTATCTATCTATTCTATCCTTCCTTCTGATATCTATTCCAATCACTTCATCTTTTTCTTTTTTTCAATCAATTGAGTTTCTTCCCTGTAATTCATGTTTCTTCGATAGTATCTGCTCTGCCCGATCTGTTTCAACATCAATAAAGCCAAAAAAAAAAAAAAAAAAAACCCTTGAGAATATTCACTCCAGACCTTCAAGTCATGCAGTGCGTTTCGAATCCCAAATTAAAACATCACAAGTCTATTTGACAAGAACCCTATTTTGGATCTTATCGAGCTTGCTTGGCCGACTTCTGAGATACCCTCCCTTTGCGGAAATCTTGGAGCCCTTAAAGCATTCTGACTCATGATTGATATGAAAAGGATTGCATCTTCTCATGTTCTGTTTATTGCGTAAATGAGGTTGAAAGAGTATTTTTGGCCTTCTTCTCCTGATTATATCAGGAGCTCCATATCATTTAGCATTTAATCTTGGAGGTCGGTTGGCCATGTTCTAGCATGCACGCGGAGTTGTGACTCTATTATTAGGAATTGAATGACTTACAGATAGAAGTAGAGCTACAGCCTATATGCTGAGTGTCATTTAGGTTAACATGCCTACTTTTATCTGAGTAGTCCACTAATTGGAGGAGCTACGCTCTTCTGTATGCGTTGATGTATTACATTATCAAGCATTTTTTTCCCTTTTGTTCATCAAAAGGAAAAGAACTGCTTCTCCATTAATTTACCTTCTGAGCTTCTCATTTTCTTCTGTAGGAAAACTGTGTATTGAAGTTACTCCTGCATCCAAGATAGCCTTCATATCCGAGGAGCTATGCATTGGCTGTGGTATTTGTGTCAAGGTTAGTAAATAATTTCTTCAAAATTTGTATTCGACTGTATAGGTTATTATTGTTTTACATGACAAAATGTAGCACATTGATTATATATTTTCTAGTACAGAAATGCCCATTTGAGGCTATTCAGATCATCAATTTGCCAAAAGATTTGGATAAAGATACGACTCACCGTTATGGCCCTAACACCTTCAAGTTGCACAGGCAAGTGTCTAACGCCACACTCCAAAGTTCTTCCCCCGCCCCCCGCGCGCGCCCATCCTCTCTCTTTTTCTCTACCCATTAAGTGTTAGCTGAACTGTGTTGCTTACAGGTTACCAGTCCCTCGACCTGGGCAAGTTCTGGGTTTAGTTGGAACAAATGGCATTGGGAAGTCAACTGCGCTCAAAGTATTAGCGGGAAAGTTAAAACCTAATTTGGGTCGTTTCAATGTATTGTCTTCTCTGATTAATAAATTATGTTGGTTTCACTTCTTGTTGCATGTAGCGAGCTATTTTTATTGACTATTAATGTTTCCTTCACAGAATCCTCCTGATTGGCAAGAGATCTTGACTTATTTCCGAGGATCTGAGCTTCAGAATTATTTTACTCGCATTCTAGAAGACAATCTGAAGGTACTAATTTTGAATGACCATTAAATTTTTGCATCCGATTCTTCTGTCTATGTTATCGCTACTTCCTTTTATTTTGATTTTTCTCAAAAGAGCTTTATTGTAACCTGCTTTACTATGTCGCTACTAATACCAATGTATAAGTTCTAGTTTCCCTCTGCAATGCTTTTACTTCTTTTCTTGCTCAACTTGTTTTTTTTTTTTTTTTTAAAGAGGTCTAATTGATAAAATTAAATTGAGATTATATGTTAAATTAGACATTCTAAAGAGACTTTAGACTAGGATTAGGACTAAGACTAAGTATATTAACTGTTATTTTAGTGAAAGTACAAATACAAATCGAGAGATGGTGGTCAAAACCATGGAGTGACAACTTTAGATGCTTTTGTTTAATAATCATTGAAGAAGAAGAAATAGGAGAGGATGTGAACCCTAGAGTTAAAGTTGGATGGGGCAGTTAAAGGAGTGTTTCTGAAGTATTTTATGATTGACACATTTTTTAATAGTTGAAAGGAAGGTTTTATAAGCTTGCTATTGGGTAAGTCGTGCTTTATTTAACAAAATGTTATGCAATAATAAAGCAATATGTTATCAAACTAAGTGTAACTAATATGCGAATAAAATAGATATATGGATAAAATATTCAAAGATAACATTATAAATGAATATATTCAAAAAGTGGTAGTAATAGGCTAATAGCCCCAATTGGAGACAAAGTGAGAGAACCAATAAAATAGTTTAAACTCAACTTAACTGAGCTTTTTCCCAACTACATGGGGTTGGCTACATGAATCTGTGACCTCTACTTTGCTCTAACAAAGGCTAAGTCGACATTCAAATTACACGTCTTAGCCTTTCCCGTGGTTTGATTAAGATTCATGTCATAGTTGGTTTGACAAAATTTGAACACATATGACAAAGACCATTAGATATGCTAATCAAGAATAGTGACTTATTAACAAATAATGGTAATGATAGAGGTAGAAAAGGACCTAAAATAAGATGGATGGAAATAATTAAATTAATTAAAAAAGATATTACTATTTGAGATATAGTTTTTCACTTAGCCTTGATAGAGAATTGATTAAGATGGTTTGAACATCTACAATGAAGACCATTAGATTTGCTAATTAGGAAGAGAGACTTATTAACAATTAATGATAAATGATAGAGGTAAATGAAGACCTAAATTTAAAATTTAAAATTTAAAATTTAAAATAAGATGAATAACAATTATTTAAAAAGATATTACTATTTGTAATATAGTTGATGACTTAGCCCTTTAATAGAGAACTAATTGAGATGGTTTGAACACATATAATGAAGACCATGTGCCTTTTAGGAAGAGTGACTTATTAACGATAATGATAGAGGTAGATGGGTAGAGATAATTTAAAAAGATATTAATATTACTATTTTGTTATATAGTTGTTGACTAAGCCCTTCATAAAACTAATTAAGATGGCTTGATCACATATAATGAAGACCATTACTTAGATGCATCAACTAGGAAGATTGATTTATTAATAATTATTGGTAATGATAGAGGTAGATGAAGACCTAAAATAAGATGGATAGAGATAATTTTAAAAAAATACTATTGTTTGTAATAAAAACCCTTGATAAAGAACTGATTTAGATGGTTTGAACACATATAATGAAGACCATTACTTAGGGGGTGTTTGGTATGAGGTAATGTTTGGGTTGAGAATGGGAAAGTTGAGATTCCCCTGTTTGTTTCCCACTTTGAGATTTTCAAACTAGGAAAGTGATTTTTGGGAAAGTTGGATTTCCAACCACGATTGGAAAGTGATTCCAATCCAGGTGGGTGGATTTCATTTTCACACGAAAGTGATTAACGTGGGAAAATGTATTTTTATATTTACTTGTGTCTATTTTATTAAATAAAATAATTTAATATTATCTAATTGTAATTTTTTATATCACTTATATTTATTTTATTAATTTTGATAATTTAATCTTATCTAATTTGAAATTATTTTTATAATATTTTATTAATTTTTGTAATTAATTTTATGAGTTTTATCTAAAAAAATATTTTATTAATTTTATAAGAACTTATTAATAAGTCACAATTATTAACAATTAATGATAATGATAGAGGTAGATGAAGACCTCAAATAAGATGGATAGAAATAATTTGAAAAGCTGTTACTATTTGTAATATTGTTGTTGACTTTGCCCTTGATAGAGAAAACTAGAGGAAACAAATTCATGTAGTCAACTCCATATAGATGGGAAAAGGCCATGTTAAGTTGAGATGAGATCTTCAATAACTATTTATGCCTTGTCATTTTCCACCACCCTTATTTTCTCTTTTTAGACTAGCTAGCATTAAAGACCTGCCAGACCACTAGGTCACTTGACTTTGTTACCTGCGTTCAAACCATCTTCAAAACACCCCTTTGTTTTTATTTTGAGAGTTATTCTTCTATCTCCTAAATTATGTGCACCTCTTGTTTTGACTTCCTAGCGACATCGTCTATCTATCTTAACATGCATATATATTCTACATTGTACTATGCAAACATCGATGTCTATTTTGGCATCCAATTCATGGCTGAGTTTTATCTTTCTTCTCACTAATAGTTTTACTTGGTACTCATCAGGCTATTATCAAGCCCCAATATGTTGACCACATACCAAAAGCAGTTCAAGGAAATGTTGGGCAAGTGCTTGACCAGAAAGACGAGAGAGACATGAAGGCTGAACTCTGTGTTGATCTTGAGCTGAATCAGGTTATAGATCGAAATGTTGGTGATTTATCAGGTGGAGAGCTGCAAAGATTTGCAATTGCTGTGGTTGCTATACAGAATGCAGAGATATATATGTTTGATGAGCCATCGAGTTATCTTGATGTGAAACAGAGGCTTAAAGCAGCACAAGTTATTCGATCTTTGCTTAGACGAAATAGGTATTGATTGCTAAAGCCTTATTCCATGCCAACTGTTCTGTGTCTTTGTGTGCTGCTGTTGCTTGCATTCATTATAAGAGATAAAAACTACTAAACTGTTGTATTTTGTCCTACAGCTATGTGATTGTCGTGGAGCATGACCTTAGTGTTTTAGATTACTTATCAGACTTCATTTGCTGCTTGTACGGGAAGCCGGGAGCATATGGTGTTGTAACTCTTCCTTTCTCTGTTAGAGAAGGAATTAATATCTTCTTGGCTGGATTTGTCCCAACTGAAAATCTTCGTTTTCGAGAGGAGTCACTTACATTTAAGGTAACAATTTTGTTTTATGATCTGAATAATTATTTTTTTGGGACAAGATAAATTGATGCACACAGTGTCGATAGCTTTGTAAACTATGTATGTTTATGTTCTTGATTATTTTTCTCTAGGTGGCTGAGACTCCTCAAGAAAGTGCTGAAGAGATTCAAACATATGCACGATATAGATATCCAACCATGAGTAAAACTCAGGGAAACTTTAAGCTTCGTGTGATTGAGGGTGAATTCACAGATTCTCAGATAATTGTCATGCTTGGTGAAAATGGGACAGGGAAGACAACATTCATCCGCATGTTGGTACTTAGCATTTCTATCTTCCGATGAATAGATTGCTTCTCTTAACGCCATTTGATAATCAGCTTGAAGTTTTTTTTTTCCTCAAAAATTCCAGTTTTGGCATTTTGTGACAATTAGTCGTTACTCTTTTATGCTAGTATATCGTAATTCTATTGCTACTGCAGGCTGGTTTGTTGAAGCCTGATCTAGTAGAGGGCTCTGATGTAGAGATACCTGAATTCAACGTTTCATACAAGCCGCAGAAGATCAGCCCGAAGTTCCAATCAACCGTCAGGCACCTATTACATCAAAAAATTCGTGATTCATACATGCATCCTCAGTTCATGTCAGATGTCATGAAACCTCTTCAAATTGAGCAATTAATGGATCAGGAAGTTGTGAACCTATCGGGTGGGGAATTGCAAAGAGTTGCATTGTGCTTATGTCTTGGAAAGGTAATTTTTACTTTTATCTGTGACAGTTACTGTGGAGGGTCTGGATAGTGATTTGCATTGCATAGTGCTTGATTCTTGGTATGCAAATTATGTCAACTGTATGTTCCACAAGGCATTGGAGTGAGAATTATCAACTTGTTCATTATGAGTTTTGTTATGTTTTTCCATCGCTTGTGAATCATAACCATTGGTTCATCTTTCTAGTTCTACTGCTTTCTTCCAAACCACATTCTTTTCTGTTGGGGGATGTTCTTATTGTAGTGAGTTTCATGCTAGAGTACAGGTGTGTTGAATCAAGAGAACATAAGAATTAATAAGCATTCATCATTGTCGTTTGTATTCAATCTCCTCTAAAGGGAGGCGCTCGAGCTGGAGCTGACATGGGCGGACACTCTTGAGAACATTTTTGGGTACCTGAATACTGACGTAGGATCAAGGATCTTTTGAATTCTCTGGAGGACAGCTTACATGGCGATAATATGAGTGATTTGGAAGGAAAGAAATTATAGAATTTTAAACCAGGATTATCATATTGGGGGAAGAGGGGGGATCAGCATTGAGTTGTAATTAAATTGAGAAAATGTTTGTTGCTTGTTTCTAGGGACAAAAATTTGGTCTTTTCTCTAGGAGATCTGAGAAATGACTGTGCTCTTCTTTCGTAAGTTGGCTCCTTATGGGGGCCCCCTTGTCCCCCAGTGTGGGCCTCCTTTTGCATTAGATAATGATATCTTTCTATGGTTTCTTACCCAAAAAAAAAAAGACAAAAAAACTCCTCTCATGAGAGGTAGAGTGATGCCGTAGTGTATGACAGATTTTTTGTGTTTTCTGTTAGCTCTGGTGGTTTATCTTAAGTTCCTATATGGCCAATTGTATGTTTTAGCGTTTAACACTACAACAATGTAGTTAGACAGTTGTTTCATGATAAATCTATATTATTAATATTTTGATTTAATGCTTTACAAATTATTTGGAATGGAGGACTAAAACTAGCTCTAGTGACCTAATAATAAGGGTTTTTGGCTAGTCTAATTACGCATAGTGAACTTTGGAAATTGAGGATAAATAGAAGCTTCATTGGATAAACAAGGGAGAGCTAGTTCTAGATTTTAACATATCTGATCTAATTGAGCTTTCAACTGGATGCACTGCTCAACCATTAGAGGTATATTTTTGTGTGCATGTAAAAGTGAGTTCCCAACGTGCATGTTTTTTCATGATATCTTTTCTTTCTTTCTTTTTTTTTTTTCCCTTTTTTGTTTATTTGTTTTGTGTGATTCAAGCTCTTGTGGCCGGCCTCTTGGAGCACGCAACTAGTCCCTTGAGGTGTTTGTGAACCTCCATATCCTTAGACATTGGAAACTCTAAGGCTATTGGTTTGCTTGGGTAGGGTTTAAACTTAGGATTCCCACTTCCTAACATGACTTCCAAGCCATGAGGCCCATGATAACTTAATCTTAATAAGCATATGGATCTTTGTTTCCTTGTTGGGGGGTTGGTTATACTGTTGTTCATTGTGATGTGGCATGGAGTGACTAAATTTCTTTAACTCTCCTAATGGGCTTTTCATTAATTTCTGATTGTATAAAAGGGTTGATCCCTAAATTTGTGAGCATTATAGAGGAATATATCAATTATTTTTATTCCTTCTTGTGTTACGCACTGTAACGCTATATATTATTATAGATCATGAACCTCAATTCAAAATTATGGGCTTTAACTAAATACATCTAGGTAACCCACATTTTAGCCCATTTGCATATGCGGAAAGAGTTTTTAAGATTCTAGGAGTCATTATTAGGGAAAGAAACTTGATGTCTTATTGAAAGCTTCCAGAAGAATTTAGATAGAAATAACCTCAAATGCTTTTAGCCACTAGATATTTGATGCTTGTGAATTATCTAAAATATTCCTTGTCCAAAGAAGGAAAGGACACCTCATTTATAAACATCAATTTCTCTTATAAGCTTTGAGCATTTTAATGCTAGTTGCCTTCTTCTTATACTTGTATTCTCTTGTGAGTGCTTGAGTATTCGCTGTCCACTTCTTGAATTAAGTCTGACTTAATCACTTAGAAAGTGGCAAAAATGTGTAAGTACTGTGCGGATATCTTGGTAAGGGCAAGCCTTTAACAACATGCTTGATTGGTTGTACTGGTTGAGTATCCATTTCTCCAGGGAGGGCAACTTCTACATAGTATTTTCTTTTTAGATATAGTTAATTATCTTCCCTTCTTTTTCTACCACTCAACATTGTTGATGTTCAAAGTTTCTACTTTCAGAATGCCTTTTAAATATATTAGTAAAGGAGTATTAAAATTGCATCTAGGTTAAGTGCTTTTAACCAAATGATTATATCTTGCGAAAGCATCTTAGCTCAAGTCTCAAACGCATGTGAGTATTCGATGGATGTTGAAAAACTACCCATACTGATTTAATCATTTGGTATAATGTAGCCTGCAGATATATATTTGATAGATGAACCAAGTGCTTATCTAGACTCAGAGCAACGTATTGTAGCTTCAAAAGTCATAAAGAGATTTATTCTCCATGCCAAGAAGACTGCTTTTGTTGTTGAGCATGACTTCATAATGGCAACTTACCTAGCGGATCGTGTGATTGTGTACGAGGGCAAGCCATCTGTGGATTGTATTGCAAATGCTCCTCAATCCTTGTTGACTGGGATGAATCTTTTCTTATCAGTAAGTCTTAGTCACTGCTTTTTTATTTTCTTCCATTGTCCAACCTCTTTGATCATTGTTGTTAACTTTTATCTGCTTTATAATTCATGCTATACCATGGTAGTCAGTATTGGGATCCAGATCGTAAGATCCTTAGATCCAGATCCCACAAAACAATCTAGATTGTTATAGGATCTTTTATTGAGTGAGTTGAACCACGATCACAATCCAATTCGTAGGATTGTTAGGATCAGGATCTTGGTCTACTAACTGTTTTTTCAATTTTGTTTCTTTATTTCTTCTTCTACTTCCAGTTTTTGACGTTCAACTATAACACCGAATTTTCTTATTTTGTCATTTACATAATATAAAGTTCTATAGACATGAAATTTGAATCATGTTCTCATACTTTATACGTTGACAAATTATGTTGCATATGTGGTAGACACTTACATGCATGTTGTTTGATATAGTACCTTCAAACTTATGTAAAATTGACTTAATAAATGGTACAGGGGATGCAAGGATTTGAATCCTGATCTCCTTGTCAATATTTTGTAGGTTAGGGATCTACCTTTTGTACTACATATTTTGGATTATTTTATGTATTATAAGTGTTAGTTTACTTTCATTTGATATCTTTATATGTATTTGAAATGTAATTTAATCGATTTAGAAAACCTTACGACTCACAATCTGATCCTCAAGAACCCCTTAGCGATCCTCGTTAGGATCCCGCTCTTGATTACCTTGTGTGATAGAACACAACCCGTTTCAATAATAAAGTTGATGTAAACCAATTTAGGTTTCAAATCAAAAGGATTAGGATGTTTGAATGTAAGGTTTATGGGTTGGAGAGTATTGCTTAAAGATAGAGTTTATAATTCAATGAGTTCAAGTGAAGAAATAATTTGTGCAATCTGTAGGGGGAAAAGAGTATAAATTTGAGGTTTTGAGATTTAAAGGCAACAGATGGTGGATAAATGTAGAAACTATTAGTAATTTCAAATTTAATTTACTTTGATTGAAGTTACACCATGCGAAGCGTTTGATCAAAATCTGACCAATCAATAGAAAGAAACACATCTTGATATGTATATGAAAAACTACACAGTTTTGGTTGGAGTAACACCAATTATTTATTTATTTATTTATTTTTATTTTTTTTGAGAGGGAAACAAGATATGTACAATTATATATATAGAAGCATTTGAACATGGGTGCATGCGGCAGCATTGGTTCAAGGTCTTTCTCTTTCAGATTGGGTCCTAGATTGGGCTAGGTGTTTGCATCAGGTTTAAGGGTATTGAAGTTGTTTTTGTGCCTTCTTAATGCTTTTGGTTGTATTGTGTGTTTTATTTTCATTTATGTGGGTGCACTTCTGGTGCCCTGCGGGGTTTGTACAGGGTTATTTTTTTGAATTAATAGAATCCAACTTTGTTTTCGCTCAAAAAAAGAAAAAGAAAAAAAGAAGTATTTGAACAGCACCCATTAAACATTACAAAAATAATTGTCGCATTTGATTGGATCATTTAAAAAATGATTGGGCCCAATTATTAAATTTAAAATAGAAAAAAAGTTACTCCATAATATTTATATATCTTTTCTTAACAGAAATCACTGAAATATTTAGGGCCGGTTTGGTATTCAACTCAAAAATTGTTTTTAAAAACAGGTTTTTAAAAAGTTGTTTTTAGAGTTCATTTTAACAACCTTTTATTGTATTTTTGTTTTCTTCAGTAATTTTAAAGTTGAATTAAAATACTCTGAAAATACCCCAACCAAACAAGTTTTGAGGGAATCTTGGATTTAAAAACAGAAAACTGTTATATAATATAATCTATGTTTCTTGTCAAAAAAAAAAAAAAAGAACAAAAAAAAACAGAAAACTGTTTTTAAATCCTACACCAAACAGGGCCCAAGGGATTTTACAGATATAGAAAAAGACTAGGAACTCACTATGTAATTTCTAGGCATATGGAATTACAATAGATCAAGGGCAATTTAATTACACTAATCAATCAAATCATACATTTGTTATGTTAGTATCTTGTCACCCAAGAAAAAAAAATCACATGGCTTAATTAAACATAAATTGCCAAGTACATAGGAATCACTCCAAAAACTCAAGCACTTGTCCAAATGCCATTATACTAGAACTCAACTCAACTAAGCCTTTTCCAACTACATGGGGTTAGCAACATGACTCCGCTTCCTCCACTCCTCTTTATCAAAGGCTAAGTCAACTCTTAACTTACAAGTAGTTAACTAGTTATATCTTTTTTAATTATTTTAGGTCTTCCTCTACTTCTATCATTACTGTGAATTGTTAGTAGGCCACTCTTCTTGACTGCAGTATAGAGAGGTCTTCATCGTATGTGTCTAAACCACCTTAATCGGTTTAGTCTCATTATATTTTCAGTTGCGTTTACTCCTACCATTTCTTGAATATGTTCAATTTTAATTCATCTTTTATTATTTTGCCGCATATCTATCTTAATATAAACTTCTATGATCATTTCTCATATATGTTCAACCATTTTATGTAATTAAAGGAAGCAGTGAAAGGGATTTAGAAGTCTACGAATTTGCTGTTGCAGCAGCCTAATTTTCATATTAAATAGAAGTTCTAATCATAACAACTTGCAACAAGCTGCTAATAACTAAACACTAATCCCTTGGTTCTCAACTCAACTAAATTTTATCCCAACTCTATGAATCCACTTTCTTCACTTCGCTCTATTGAGGGTTAATTTGACATTTAAAGTACAAGTAGTTAACTAGCTATATCTTTTTTAAATCCATAGGTTATAATAACAATATGAGAATTTATTGTAAATAGTAAATCATGTACTATGTTAAAAAAGAGTCCCACGATTCATAGTTTCCACGAGTTATGTTTGGTTTAGTCCCATTCAATGCCTTGATTTCTACTATAGCATTGCTGTGGATGTTCAAGGGGTGTGTCTCTATATTTCAAAGTCTCATTTTCAAAGCGTGCCAGTAATGCAGCCCCCAAATTTGTCCTTATAACATGTTTGTGAGTAATCTTCTTGTTACTGTCTTTGTATACAGCATTTGGATATTACCTTTAGGCGGGACCCCACCAATTATCGGCCACGAATCAACAAATTGGACTCAACAAAAGATAGGGAGCAAAAATCTGCTGGGTCCTACTACTACCTTGATGATTAAGTTAAATTCTCCATAAAGGTAATCTTTATCTTGCTTCTTCTTCCATTGCTACACATACTGATTTTGCATTGTCATTTGAGTTTCATTTGAACATGACATTTGCAGGTGATTCTTTAGTTACAAAAGTTTGACCAACATTGTAATAAAGGATGTCGGTGCAATTCAACTGCTGATATCATGATATGTAGTATAAAAACGGAGTTAGAATTCTTCGGGTGTCTTTCTTGTTGGTAAATTTATGGAAAGATTTTGCTTGTGTTTGGGCTGTGTTTTTTGTGAGATACAGTGGGAATGAAGTGAATTAGCTGTAATTGTTCTTGCTCATGTAAACTTTTGAAGGTTATGTTCTTGTGCAAATCTTCAGAAATGGCAGGATGAGCACACAGCTGCACCCACCATAATCGTTATATTGTGAGGGTGTTATGGAACATGACCCATGTAGTCGAGACTGCTTGAGTATTTATCTGTCATCGTACATTTGCCTTCTTGCCATGGATGGGATTTTTTCAATTATTAGGTGTAAAGTTGCTAGCCATCTTGAGATTGAATGTTTTGACCTGCAACAGGGTCGACGGGGCTTGTTTGATTAAATGCATAGAACGTTCTGTTGAATGCTTCCTCTTCAGCAAGAAAAGAAGCCAGTTCTATGTTCACTCAATTACCTATATGCAGGGATCTCAATTTATACTCATTTGTCATGGCCGGTGTTTTGCATATGCTTCAATTTTCGCTGCTGCTCAGAATTATAATGAATAGCATGTTCATATTATTTTAAGCGTTAAAACTTGACGATGGTACAAATGGAAGTGTGTTAAAAAAAATCCCAGTGGACATATATATCAAGCAAGATGTAGTCTGATCATCACAACAAAGTTGCATCATTAAAAAAGTAAGTAGAAGATAGTATTCAGTGAGAAACGGGTGCCACCACCACCAGCACAATCACGGCTACAACATTATATATAAAATGAAACTAATTGCAGCTGACAGGTAAACGCCGCAAGCGGGCTCTGGAAGGAGAAAAGAGCAAGGAACGGGTCACTTGTTTACATTGTCGATGCATGTGTAAAAGAAAAGGCAAGACCAGCATGCAAAAGGAAATCGTAAAACACATAACAGGTTGACGGAAACGGACATCAAATCAAAAAGACCTTTCATCTCAATAATGGTTGAGATATTTCCAAAAATTTCCGTATAATTACAAAAGCACTTATTTCTTGACGTAAGCAATTCTTTATGCCGATAGACTACCTTCTTTGGGTTAAATAGACGACTTGGGTAGTTGGAGCCACTGTATCCACTTTCCATACAAATTACAGAGCAGATCAAATGTTTTACCAGTTTGGATGATCATCCTCTGGGGTTTGAGGTGGGACTGCTTTCCAATCGGGTTTCTCATCCCAGTACATGTCATAGTATATGTGGCCTGGATTGTGGTCCATAACACAGCACCAAATACCAACATATCGCTTCACACGGTTCCTGAACTTCTCCTCTCTCCCCTAAAGATATAACTCATGTCGTCAGTTCATCCACCTCGATTATCCAGAGATGAAACCAAGTAAAGAAAGGAGGAACATACCTTGTCAGTAAAACCTTGGAAAGCATCCTGCATGGTTGAGAACTGTATGACCTTGATATTCCTGAATGAAGAGAATACTGTTCTGATCTGTTTCAAGTATACTTTTGTAGTCAGTTATCTCATCTCATCCAGAACATTGGATGATCTCTTTAATATAATATCAGGCATCATTATGAACCTGTTTTATTGTGAAATGCAAGGTTCAAGAAAGCATATTTTCACTTTACACTTGCAATGAAAATATGAAGTACCTTTTCTTCACTGCTATGCTTAGGAAATCTTAGAATTCCTGG
This sequence comes from Paratinospora sagittata, assembly GCA_035771175.1. NCBI lineage: Eukaryota > Viridiplantae > Streptophyta > Magnoliopsida > Ranunculales > Menispermaceae > Paratinospora > Paratinospora sagittata. The sequence goes on from CM069596.1 coordinate 129,836, forward strand.
TTGAGCTGTCTCATTGGATAAATGGCAATCCCGAGACTCCTCTTTGCAAAGTTGCACATCAAGCCACGATTCCTTAACCTGAAAAATGATATTGAATGGAATAATGTTCTCAGTAAAGAAAGAGGTATAAATCTGAAGCCACTTAAACCTTGACAACCTAAGAAGGGATTACCTGCTTGGGAAGTAATGGATTGTCAAAAAACGAGTACTCTCTAAAATTGATGCCTCGGCCAAATTCCTCCACTAGTAGCTCTTTCAACATAACATCCACCTGTATTACAATATCTATTATGTCAGTGTTCTCAACTATGCATTGATTCATAATAGAATACTTTGTCAGCAATCGACATGGTAACAAGAACGAACATGGGATTTCTCAATAAAAATAAGCATATGAGCCACAATTGTGAACAGAGCAGACAAATAAAATTAATTTTCTCAAAAAAAGAAAGCATATGTTTGGCGTAAACATTGAAGTCTAAGGTTCTTTTTTATGATTATGAAAAAAATTTCTTGCTTACAACAAGCATCAAGTCATTACACTGTCACTATATACAGTACTAGCTTTTCTTTTTGAAAATATGTTCCACTGGTTTTTAATTATGTGTTCATGAAATTAAATAATGTAAAATTTATCTTCTCAAACAAGATTTTACTCTTACATTTTACAATATAAACAAATACATAATTTTTAACCTAACTAGAACTTTTGTGAGCTTGTATAAACAAATTTATAATTTTTACCCTAAATATGATTTTCACATGCTTATATAAAGAAATTCATAATTTTTACCCTACATGGGACTTTTGTATGCCTACATTAACAAATTCATATTTTTTTTACCTTGAATTATTCTTTCACGTGCTTTTATAAACAAACTCATAATTTTTTCCACTGAAAATGATTTTCATGTCCTTAAATATGAATTCATAGTTTTTACCCCAAATGACACTTTTATGTTCATATACAAATGAATTAATAATTTTTACCCTAAATGGAACTTTGTATACTTATATAAATAAATTAATAATTTTTACCCTTAATGAGACTTTCGTGAGCTTATATAAACAAATTCATAATTTTTACCCTAAATAGGACTTTTGTAAGCTTTATATAATCAAATTAATAATTTTCACCCTCAATATGACTTTTGTGTGATTATATAAATAAATTCATAATTTTTTCTCTAAATAAGACTTTCATGACCTTATATAAATAATTTCATAATTTTTACCCTAAATTACTTGCGTATGCTTATACAAACAACTTCATAATTTTTACCTTAAATGGGACTTTCATGTGCTTATATAAACAAATTCATTATTTTATCCTAAATTTGTAGTTCTATAAACAAAATTTTATAATTTTTCACACTAAATATGACTTTGGTGTCCTTGTATAAACAAATTCATATTTTTACCCAAACTATGACTTTCATAAACAAATACAAACAAATTTATAACCTTTACCCTAAATGGGTCTTTCGTTTACTTATATAAACAAATTTATAATTTTTCCCTAAATGGGACTTTTGTGAGCTTATATAAACAATTTTTTTTTTATTATTACCCTAAATATGAATTTTGTGCGCTTATATTAAAAAAATCATAATTTTTACTCTAAATGGGACTTTCGTATGATTATAAAAGATTCATTATCTTTACCCTAAATGAGACTTTTGTGTGCTTACACCAACAAATTCATAAATTTTACCCTAAATATGACTTTCACAAGTGTTAAATACTACTTTACTAGCCCAAGTGAGCAGGATCGTTTGTGGGGGAAGGTAATTTGTAGTCGGCATGGCATTCAGGACAACCTTAGGGATGTTGGGTTAGCTAATAGAGCCACCTATAGGAGTCCCTGGAAATTCATCTCTTTTGTTTACACTACTTATTCTCCCTTAATTAGGCTAAAACTCGGGAGGCGGGACTCAATCCGTTTCGAGGATCTGTGGTGTGGGAATGACACATTCCGGTCACTTTTTCCTAATATCTATTGTCGTTCTTCGCACCACAATAAACCGATTTAAGAATTTGTGAGTACTCCTGAGCTTAGGGATGGTGCCTCGGGGATGTGGTATTTACATTTAGCTGGCAATTTCTTCCCTAGGGAGGGGAGGCATGTGGAGTCCCTTATTAATCTGCTTGAGGGGTGTTTTCTATCTGAGGATGATGATAGAATTTTGTGGCCATGGGATCCTTCGGGTGCATTTACCACTAAATCTTTTCATACAACCCTTTTGAATGTCCCCAATACTCCTTTATTTCCATATCATGACCTTATTCGGAAAGCTCAAGTGCCATCTAAAGTTAAGTTTTTGGGGTGGGTGGTTGCCCATGGGAGAATAAACACAGATAATATGCCGCATAGAAGATTTCAACACATGTGCTTATCTCCATCTTGGTGTTATCACTTTCCAGTGATGAGTGGTGAGGGGGTTGAGGATCATCACCTCAATATCTTTCCTTATATGAAAAGTATCCAGTTCGCATGGCGAGAGCATTGGCAAGTGGTGTGTTTGGCGATTCTGTGGTCTATTTGGAAAGAAAGGAATACACAGGTGTTCGATGAGGAAGTGAGTGCAACCGTCAAAGTGTGGGAGCATTCCCAACTTCTGGCGTCATTTTGGGTAGCTAATAGTAAGTTGTCAATGGGTTATTCCTTAGGGGATTGGCTTTGAGGATGGGGCAATTTTGTAAGTTCTTGAGGGTGGGCCTTGGTGGTCTTCGACGTAGAGTCTTTTTCGACTCTTTTTACATATACAAATATACATACATCGTTCCTTTGTTTCTTTTAAAAAAAAAATTACTATTGTACTAGCTAGATTGTCTGCCACCAATAGTCTCCATCATAGCGTACAACAAATTAATCTTCAGTAATCATTGGGGTCGTCGTCGTTGTCATCTGATGGATAGTTGAGTAACTTGGGATTATTTAGAGTGTGTTGATTCAACAACTATCTCAGGATAAATACTAGTTCCCGTTGCGGAGAAGAGAGAAATCAAGGGTATTGCGTTGCCATTTAGAGGAAAAATTATCTTTTGGAGTTGCCATATCTAAAAGATACTGAAATTGTAAAAGTTACTATACAGTGAACAACTCCTGTAAGTCTATTTATTTTAGTGTTCCTCCATTGAGGAATTATCACGAATAAGAAGAATTCTCCTCTCTTCTCCCGTGGACGTAGGCCATAGAGCCGAACCACGTTACATCTCTTAATTTCTTTATTATTTATTTTACAACATGGTATCAGAGCATTAGGCTCATACAACAGGGAATACTTTTTCGGCCTTCATCGTTGAAATCTTTTGTGCCAGCCTTCATCGCCGAATTTGTGTGGTGAGCCTTCATCATCGTCGCTGTGTGGACTTTCATCATCTTCGCTGCCACAATTTTTTTTTTGCCGCTACTACTGTTCATTGCTGCGAAGTCCCTTCTTCATTGACCGTTTCCTTAGACGCAAGCGTGCATACATCATCTCGTCGGAACCCCACTATTTCTGACGACGCCGTTGCACACCATCTCACCATCGTTGCTACACACCGACGTCGTTGCTCTTTGGTTCGTGCGACTAGTTCGCACCATTCGCCCTCATCTGCTGCTGTTGGTTAGTGTGTCGTCTCTGGTTAGTGTGACTGATCTCGCAGTTGTATCGTCGTCGCAACCCCAGAACCCTACCATTGTCGTTGTCGCACCATCACTGTTGCTGTATCGCGGCTGCCGCTTTGATCCGTCAGTTGCTGTGTCGCTGCTCACAAATCGCAGAACCCCTTCGCACATGTACCTGCGCCTTCTTCGCGCCTGTGTCTTCCTCTTTCAAATCTTGCAACACACTCACTGCACATCCATCTGATCATCGTTGTCGCAGTTCTCTCAAGGCATTGCTCAAACCCCTGCTCCATCATCGTCACGAAGATCACGCAAATCGATTATCGTTACTCTTGTCGACGCATAAATCGTTGTCGTCGTAGTTGCCGTTTTAAACCCTTGTTGGTGTTGCTGCTTATCTTCTTCATCACCACCAGCATGATCTTTACCGCCATTGACGCTGCTTCTTGTTGTTTCCGTTGAACCTCGCCGTCAACGCCTTCTTCCTCCTCTTCTTCTTCTGCTTCATCGTCGTCTGCAACTACTCCTTCATCTTCTTTTTTTTATTCCTTTTCCTCTTTTTTTTTACTTGTACACCCTAAAAAAAAATGTCAGTTACTTCCGACACGATACAGACTGAAGAAGCAGTTGACAAAACGGAGAAAAAAGAACTACCAAACATTCAGGCAGCATATAAACTTGATGGAAAGAATTATTTGAAGTGGTCTCAGCTGGTGTGAACCTTTTTAAAAGGCAAAGGGAAATTGAGTCATCTTTTGGGCACTGGACCTACACCTGGAGATCCTAAGTTTATAGCGTGGGATAACGAAGATGCTTCTATAATAGCGTGGCTATGGAATTCAATGACGCCAAATATTAGTGATACATGTATGTTTCTGACTACCGCCAAAGACATTTGGGATGTCATTCATCAGACATACTCTAAGGCCCATGACGCAGCCCAAGTGTATGAGATCAAGGTGCATGTTGGAACAACAAAACAAGGCAACATGACGGTCACAAAATATGTCAATGTATTGAAGAATCTCTAGCAGGAACTTGACCATTATAGGTGTATTGAGACTAAATGCCCTGCAGATGCTGTAGTTCTAAAAAACTACATTAAGAAAGATCGAGTCTATGACTTCTTGGCCGGACTCAATGCAGAGTTTGATCAAATTCAGACTCTCAGCAAATAGTTGCCAACTCTGAATGAGACTATCTCTGTTATCCAGACTGAAGAAAGCAGAAGAAGTGCTATGCTCACACCTCAGAAGATGGAAGGCTCAGCTATGGTTGCCAATCGGGGAAATGATCAGAAGACAACCACTTTGTGAGCTGAATCATCAAAGGTCCCAAATCGAGACAATAGGGACAATCTATGGTGTACTTATTGTCAGAAGGCTAGACATACCAGGGAGAAGTGTAGGAAACTTCATGGCAAGCCTTCAATTCCAGTAAAGAATGGGGCTACAAAAGAGGACAGTAGAAGATCAATGGACAAACACATCTGCCTACTGAACAAATAGTTGCAGTCTCCCTAGTGCCAGTAGGATTCAGTCAAGACAACATTGCAAGATTGAAATCTTTGCTTGGCACACTGGACAAACCCTCAAGTACCTGCTCATTGGCACATTCAGGTAAATTTCCTATTTCTATTGGATTTAAAGTCTCGGATAAGTCTTTTGCTAACTCTTGGGTTATAGATTCTGGTGCTACTGATCACATGACCAATTCCCCCAATATGTTTCATACCTACAACCCATGTCCTAGTAGTCGAAAAATAGCCACAGCTGATGGATCCTTAACCACAGTTGTTGGTATAGGTGATGTTCACATTAGCCCCACCCTTACACTCAGAAATGTTCTTCATGTTCCTAAACTATCTACTAATCTTATCTCTATTCAAAAACTGACCCATGATCTGAGGTGTGATGTAACCTTCTTCTCTACTTACTGTGTATTTCAGGACCAGGACTTGGGGACGATGATTGGACGTGCTAAAGAATAGGACGGCCTGTATTACCTTGAGACACCAGTACGTCCTATCAAGAGTAACACTTCATTTCTCTCTGAGCACAAGTATTCCAATAAAGAAAAGCTATGGCTTCATCATCACCACCTTGGCCATCCTTTTCGAACCCTTAAAATCATGTTTCCTTTTTTGTTTAAGTCTCTAGATGTTGAAGATTTTCATTGTGAAGTGTGTGAACTAGCAAAACACAAGCGTATATCTTTTCCACTTAGTAATGAAAGAAGTTCAGATCCTTTTGATCTCATTCATAGTGATATTTGGGGCCCTCTCCAATACCTAATGTTTCTGGAGCACGATGGTTTGTTTTTCATTGATGACTGCACTAGAGTCTCGTGGATATTCTTATTGAAATAAAAATCCAATGTGAGCTTTGTTCTTCCTACGTTCCATACATGATACACACCCAATTTGGTGCAAAAATCAAGAGATTTTGATCTGACAATGCAAGAGACTATTTTAATCAAACCTTGACCAATTACTTCCAGAACAAGGGGATCCTTCATGAATCATCATGTGTTCACACCCCACAACAAAATGGAGTTGCTGAAAAAAAAAAAACGGCCACCTGCTTAATAAAACCCGAGCCTTTTTATTTCAGAATAATATGCCTAAGTCCTATTGGGGGGGAAGTTGTCCTTACTGCAACACACCTTATTAACCGCATACCATCCCAGATCCTTGGTTTCAAAAGTCCTATGGAAAAGCTTTGTCAATTTTACCCTAAGCTCAAAATCTCCAATAATCTTTTACCTAAGATATTTGGGAGTGTATCATTTGTCCATGTTCACCAACCCAACAGGGGGAAGTTGGACCCTAGAGCTCTCAAGTGTCTTTGTAGCATACTCCTCCACTCAAAAGGGATATAAATGTTATCATCCGCCATCAAAGAAATTTTGTCTCTGCCGATGTCACTTTCTGTGAACATGAGCCCTATTTTTCCGCTCCTTCTCTTCAGGGGGAGAGTGTCATCATGGAAGACAAGGATCGGAGTTTGTTTCATCCTTTTGACCCTCTTAACCTCTTTAACCTTCAACAAACCAAACCTGAATGTCCTACCCTCTTTGAACCCATTGATAACCAAAATGATGAACCTATGGATCTGATGACTGGACAAACGTACTCAAGGAAGAAAGTTGCAGTCCCTGAACCGACACAAGTTCAAGAATCTGAACCAAGTCCTGCGAATGAGGTAACAAGCTTTGAACCCTCCTTACAAATTCCATTGGTCTCTGAAACTAACAATGATCTTTTAGCCTCTAAACCTGACAGTGATCTACCCATTGCCATTAGAAAGGAAACCAGGGAATGCACCAAACGTCCCTTGTATCCACTATCTCATGTTGTGTCCTTTGAAAAGTTTTCACCAACCCATACGAGTTTCCTTACCAGTTTGAACAATATCAAGACTCCGACATCAGTATTCAAGGTTTTATCTAATAAAGATTGAAAACATGCTATGAATGTGAAAATGGAGGCCCTAGAAAAAATGCAACATGAGAGTTAGTTGATTTACCTGTCGGAAGGAAACCCATGGGACGCAAATGGGTTTATACTGTTAAGTGCAGAGCAGATGGCTCACTGGAGAGATATAAGGCAAGATTAGTAGCGAAAGGGTACACTCAGACATATGGTGTGGACTATTTGGAGACATTTGCACCGGTTGCCAAGATAAACACGATTCGAGTATTGCTCTCTTTAGCTGCCAACTACGACTGGGATTTACAACAATTTGATGTGAAAAATGTCTTTCTTCACGGAGAACTGGAAGAAGAGATCTATATGGAGGTTCCTTCTGGATTCGAAAGCAGTCTAACAACTGGTAAAGTGTGCAAACTGAAAAAGGCCTTGTACGGACTTCAACAATCTCCAAGAGCATGGTTTGGTCGCTTCACCAGAGTAATGAAAGAGAAGGGATATATATAAGCAGAGCCAAGGAGATCATACATTATTAATTAAGCACTCAGCGTCAGGGGGAGTTACAACGCTCTTGGTATATGTAGATGCATCATTATGACTAGAAATGATGAGCATGAGAAACAAAGCCTGAAACAGTCTCTGGCCAAAGAATTCGAGATCAAGGATCTAGGACAGTTGAAGTACTTTCTTGGAATTAAAGTGGTACATTCTAAACAAGGGATCTTTATTTCTCAACAAAAATACATTACAGATCTCCTCCTTAAAGAACAAGGAAGTTAGCATGCAAACCAGTAACCACACCTACTGATCCCAATCATAAGCTTGGAGAAGCTAAGAAGCACCTACTGTCAATAAAGAGATGTATCAAAGACTAGTAGGGAGACTCATTTATCTCTCTCACACGAGATTTGATATTGCATATGCGGTGAGTGTAATCAGTCAGTTCACGCACAACCCTAAAGATATTTATTTGCAAGCAGTTACTCGTGTCTTACAGTATCTTAAAGGGACTCTAAGGCAGGGGATCTTATTTAAACGACACACAGGAGTGGTTCTTGAAGCATATACGGACGCTGACTATGCTGGTTTAGTAGTTGACAGAAGATCAACTACTGGATACTGTATGTTTCTTGGTGGGAATTTGGTGACATGGCAAAGTAAAAAGCAGAATGTTGTGGCCAGATCTAGTGCTGAAGCAGAATTTCGAACAATGGCACAAGGGGTTTGTGAGCTATTATGGTTACAGATAATTTTGACAGATTTGAAGATACACTGGGATGGCCCTATGAGACTCTATTGCGACAATAAGTCTACAATAAGCATTGCTCATAACCCAGTTCAACATGATCGAACCAAGCATATCGAGATTGATAGACACTTCATTAAAGAAAAACTTGATAGTGGGCTGATTTGTACTCCATATGTGTCTACCAATAATCAACTTGCTGATGTGCTCACTGAAGGGTTAAGCCATACTACATTCCAAGCAAGTGTGTCCAAGCTGGGAATGGTAAACTTTTATTCACCAGCTTGAGGGGGTGTTGCGAAAAAGAGAGAAATCTGGGGGATTGCGTTGTCATTTATGGTGTTGCCATTTAGTGGAAAAATTATTTTTAGGAGTTGTCATATCTAAAAGATACTGAAATTGTAAAAGTTACTATACAATGAATAACTCTATAAATCTATTTATTTTGGTGTTCCTCCATTGAGGAATTAGCACGAATAAGAAGAATTCTCCTTTCTTCTCCCGTGGACGTAGGCTATAGAACCGAACCACGTTACATCTCTGTGTTTTTTTATTATTTTATTTTACAACAGTTCCTTCTTTTCCTTCACTAACGAGCCTAGTGAGGATATCATAGTCAATTTGTCTAAGACATTCGTCATTGAGATGGCATATGACTTTTTGAAATAGTAATAAATTAAGATTTGGCCACCAAAGGAATTGTCTGCAATTGTATTTAAGTTTAGCATATCCTGAGGAATGACTTTGATGATGGTAATAACGTTCACACACTCTTTGTCAAAGCAAATGATGTTGAGCGCAAAGCCAGACAAACTAAGGGATTAGTTTTGACAAAAGGTCTCCAAAAGATCTCAATTAGGTAGGCTAGAGATTGTCTTTGGAATACCTTAACCAATTGTCATGGGTGTTAAACATGAAGAGGAAATTAAAAAATCGAATATGATCTAGGGAAATGGTATTTTGGTGTAATTGGCATTGCAAGAAGTAAGCTTGGAGCCCATATCTGTTAAACACAAAGTCAATAAAATACATCTAGAGGAGATTGAGAAGTAAACAATATGGTTTCTTCGAATAGTAACAAAAGGTTTTTTTTTTTAAAATCCTAAAAGGGTGAAGGAATGGATATTTTGGATGAGGGATAATTCCTAAGTATTCAGAAAGATATGTATAACAATTTCCAAATCAACACATCTAATGATTTTATTTTTATTTTTTTGGAAAGAACATCTGATGATTTTATGGTAACAATTTTCGCATTTTGATACATGATAAACTCATTACTTATGATGATTTTCATATAGCAATCAACAAAGTCTTAACAGGATACCAAAACCAAGGAGTCAAGACAAGAGTCTATCAAAAGAAAACCAAAAAGTTGCTTGGCTAGTTCAATGCCTGCCTAGTCAAACTAATCCTAGGGATGCGATTTTCAAAGAACTACATGCTCCACATGGTTGAGCTACGGTCCCCCAATATAAAGTTACAAGCTCTGGCTGCCTAGTCAAAATAATCCTAGGGATGCGACTTTCAAAGAACTACATGCTCCACGTGGTTGAGCTACGGTCCCCCAATATAAAGTTACAAGCTCTGCATGATGGAGCTACACGCTTTGCAAGGTAGAGCTACGGTTCCCCAACCTAAAACTACACACTTCGGATAGTTGAGCTATGGCTCCCCAAGGACAATAGACCTTAACTCCTAGCTATGCACTCCACATAGTAGAGCTATGGCCCCCAACATAGAGCTACGCGCTCTGTGAGATTGAACTACGACTTCTAACATAGAGATAGAACTTTGTAAGGCAGAGCTACAGTTCCCAACCATAAAGCTATGTAATCCACATTGTTGAGCTACGGCTCCCTAAAGACAAATGTTCCCAATGCTAAGCCACGTAGTGCACATGGAAGAGCTACGACTCCCAACATAGAATTAGACACTCTGTAGGGTAGAGCTATAGTTCCCCAATATAAAGCTACACACTCTACATAATTGAGCCACAACATATGGTAAAGCCACAACTCTCAATATAGAATTACACACTCCATAAAGTAGAGCTATAGTTCCCCAATATAAAGCTACACACTTTACATAATTGAGCTACGACTCCCTAAAGACTAAGGTCCCCAACATAGAGCTACGCACTCTATGTGGTAAAGCTATAACTCCCAACATGGAGCAACACGCTTTGCAAGGTAAAGCTATTATTCCCCAATATAAAGCTACATGCTCCGCATGGTTGAGCTACAATATCCTAAGGACTAAGGTCCTCCAACTCAAAGCTACACGCCCCACATGATAGAGCTATAGCTACCATCATAGTGCTACGCGCTCTGCAAGATAGAGCTACAGTTCCACAACGTGAAGCTACACACTCTGCATGGTTGAGCTACAACTGCCAAAGGACTAGGACTCCAACTCAAAGCTACGCACTCTACAAATCTCAGCATAGAGCTATGCTTTTCACATGGTAGAACTACAACTCCCAACATAGAGCTACGTGCTCCACACAGTTGAGCTACGCTTCCCTAAGGTCTAAGGTCCTTAACTCAAAGCTATGCTCTCCACATTGTAAAGTTATACGGCCAAAAGGGTTAAGCTACAATTCACAAATATAGAGCTACACACCTTGCATGGTTGAGTTGGGATCATGGTTGTCAAAATCTCAATTCGAATCTATGAAGCCTATAATCACAATTCCATTCAAGCAAAATCGATTCAAATCCTTAGCATGAACCTCAATGTTGTTGAATCTTATAGTAAATCCTAAAAAACGAGTAGAATCTTATGATTCAAGCGATTCATAAGAATCTTAACAAAAGTAAAAAAATATATGCACTCAATATGATTGAGCTATAGCTCCCAATATAGAGTTTCTCACTACACATTGTGAAGTTGCATGCTCCACATGGTAGAGCTAAAGTTCTTGACATAGAGTTACACACTCCACAAGGTTGAACTTCTACTCATGAAGGACTAAGATCTCCAACTCAGAGTTACGCCTTCCACATGATAGAGCTACAAATAGCATAGTAGTCAGAATCGGGATTTGAATCGCTGAATTGTACGAATCACAATTCAATTTTGAATCGAACTAATGAATCGTAAGTGAATTGGTCCGAATCGGAAGTGAATCGGTAGTGAATCGCTAGTTGAACTGTGGTGAATTTATTTGAATCCTGAATTTGCTAAAAAACACTAATGTGCTTATAACCCTCTATATACTTAATACATACAAATATACGATTCACATATGTGTCGTAAATCTTAAGATTCATCGATTCGAATCCCGATTCGATTCATCAAGCCTCAAAATGATTCGCTTTTGATTCACAATTTTGACTACCATGGCTATAACTCCCAACATACAGTTATGTGTTTCATAGGGTAGAGCTATGGTTCTCCAACAAAGAGCTATGCACTCCACATGATTGAGCTAAGGTTCCCTAGGGACTAAGGCCCCCAACTTAGAGCTATGACTCCCAACACAAAGCTATGAACTCCACATGGTAGAACTACGGCTCCCAACATAATGCTACTCATTCTAGAGGGTAAAACTACGATTCCTAACCATATAGCTAAGCACTCCACATGGTTGACCTATGATACCCTAAGTACTAAGGTCCTTAACTCAAAGCCATGTGCTCCATATGGTAGAGCTACAACTCTCAATACAGAGCTACACACTCCACACAATAGAGCTATGGCTACCAACATAGAACTAGGCACTCCAAGTGATTGAGTTACGACTCCTTAAAGACTAAGGTCCCTAACTCAGGGCCATGCATTACACATGGTAGAGCTTCAGTTCCAAACATAGAACTACGTGCTCCACATGGTACAGCTATGACACCCAACATAGAGCTACATGTTCCAGAGGTTAGAGCTATGATTCCCAACCATAGTGTTACGCACTCCTCACGGTTGAGCTACATTTCCCAACCATAGAGCTACGCATACCTAATGTTTGAGTAATAGCTCCTAAGGAAAAATATCCCCAACTCAAAGCTACGCGATCCACAAGGTAGAGCTATGATTCCCATCCATAGAGCTATGCACTCCACATGGTTTAGTTGTGGTTCCAAATCATATGATTAGCCGCTCAACATTGTTGAGCTACAACTCCTTATGGACTAAGTACATAACTTAGAGCTTTGCAGTCCGCATAGTAGAGCTACGGTTCCCAACCAAGAAGCTAAGCATTCCACATGGTTGAGCTATTGTTCTAAACCATAGAACTATGCGTTCCACATAGTTAAGCTATGACTCCTTAAGGCCTAAGGTGCCTAACAAAGATCCACGCACTGCACATGGTAAAGCTACGGCTCTAGATATTGCATTATACACTCCCCACATGGTATAGCAACAACTCCCAACATAAAGCTATGCGCTCCACTTGTTAGAGCAATGATTCCTAACCATAGAGCTATGCACTCCACATTGTTGAGCTACAGTTCCCAGCCATAAAGCTACACATTTCTCATGGTTGAGCTATGGTTTTCCTAACCATATTGCTATGCACTCAACAAGGTTAAGCTATGGCTCCCAAGGATTAAGGTCCCTCATTCATAGCTACACACTCCGCTTGGTAAAACTATGATTTCCAACCATAGTGCTATGTGCTTTTCATGGTTGAGCTATGGTTTTAAACCATAGAGCTATGCAATCCTCATGGTTGAGCTACAACTCCAAAAGACTAAGATCCACAACTCAGAGCTACGCGCTACACATGGTAGAGCTATGTGCTTCGCATTGTAGAGCTTTGATTCCCATCCAAGAGTTACGTGCTCCACATGGATGGGTTACAACTCCCAAAAATATAACTATGCACTCTACATGGTTAAGCCAAGGCTGCTAGGACTAAGGTGCCTAACCCAAACGTACATGCTCCACATGGTTAAGCCACGATTCCTAACCATAGAGCTATGCGCTCTACATTGTTGAGCTATGGCTCCCTACCATAGAGTTGTGCACTCCTCATAGTAGAGCTTCGAACACCAACCATAGAGTAACACACTCGACACTAAGGTTGCAAACCTAGAGCTATGTGCTCCACATGGTAAAGCCACGGCTCCTAGCATAGAGTTAACCATCCCACATGGTAGAGCTACAACTCCGGCCATGAAGCTACGTGCTCCACTTGGTAGATCTACGATTCCCAACCATAAAAATGTGCCCTCTTCATGGTTGGGCTACGGTTCCCAACATAGAACTATGCACTCAACATGGTTTGAGTTACAATTCTCAAAGATTAAGGTGCCTAACTCAAAGCGACTCTCTCTAAATGGTAAAGCTATGATTCCCAATAATGCAGCTATGCTCTACATGGTAAAGTTATGGCTCGCAATATAAAGCTATGGGCTTCACTCGATAGAGGGATTTCATAGAGCTACATACTCCACATTGTTGTGTTATGGTTCCTAACATAGAGCTACATGCTTAAGCTACGGTTCCTAACAATAGAGCTACGTGTTCCACACGGTTGAGCTACGACTCCCAAGGACTAAGGTCTCCAACTCAGAGCTAAGCACTCCACATGATAGAGCTACGCACTCTGTAGGATAGAGCTACGGTCCCCATCCATAGAGCTACGCTTTGCACATATATGAGCAACAGTTACCAACCATAAAACTACGTGCTCCACGTGGTGGAGCAACGATTCCATACCCATAAAGCTATACGCTCCACATTGTTGAGCCAAGATTCCCAACATTGTGTTACGCGCATCTCATGGTTGAGCTACAATTCTCAACAATAGAGCTATGCACTGCACATAGTTGAGTTATGACTCACAAAGAATGAGATCCACAACTTGGAGCTATGCACTTCACATGGTAGAGCTAGGCGCTCCACAAACAGTGCCCATCCATAGAGCTACAGCTCCTGATCATAAAACTACACACTCTACATGGTTAAAAGCTATAGCTCTTTAAGGTCTAAGGTGCATAACCCAAACATCCGCGCTTTACATGGTAAAGGTAAGGCTCCCAACATAGAGCTATGCACTCTACATGGTAGAGCTACGACTCCCAACATTAAATTACACGCTCCACTTGGTAGAGCTATGATTCTCAACCGTAGAGCTATGTGTTCCGCATTATTGTACTTCTTTTTGCTTTATTATAATTCTATCTTGTTTCTTCTCAAAAAAAATAAAAAAATAAAAAAATAAAAAAGGGAAAAAGAGAGTGAGAGAGATGTGTTCCACATTGTTGAGCTACGAGCTCCCAATATGAAGCCACATGTTTTACTCAATAGAGGTACGATTTCCAACCATAGAGCTACATGCTCCACATTGTTGAGCTACGGTTTCTAACCATAGAGCTATGCCCTCCTCATAGTTGAGCTTTGGTTCCTAATCATAAAGCTATGCACTCCACATGGTTGAGCTACAACTCCCAAGGATTACGACCCTCAACTCAAAGCTATGCCATCCACATGGTAGAGCTGCATGCTCCATATGGTAGAGCTATGCGCTCCACATGGTAGAGCCATGCGCTCCACTGGGTAGAACTATGATTCTCATCCATAAAGCTACACTCCACATGATTGAGCTCAGAGGGACATTAAACCCTTGGCCATGTTTGAGGTCCTCTTTCTATCTCTTTGATGCTCGATCTCATTCACTTGACAAGCATCAAACAAGATCATCATCCAAAGTACACAAACCAAAGATCTTACACTTCAATCCAACGATTACCCATGAGGATCATATGGATAATGGATCCAAATAGAATGATATGATCATTCCTCACTAAGAAAGTTGTGCACCAACATTCTCCATATGGTAATCTATATAATAATTTCTGTTAAATACTAATAAAAGACACAAAGATGTAACGTGGTTCGGCTCCAAGGCCTACGTCCACGGGAGAATAGAGGAAATATTTTCTTATTCTTGATATGTCTTAATGAAGGGACACCATATATATAGACATACAGGGCTATGCACACATATAGCTATAATTACAATTTTAGTAACTGCTAAATAAAACGACTACTAAAACTATCATCTTTCCTTAAAGGAAATAAATCCTTAAAGGAAATAAATCCTTAAAAGAAATAAACCTTAAAGGAAATAAATCCTTAAAGGAAATAAATCCCACAGATTTTGCTCCTCCACAACACTCCCCCTCAAGCTGGTGAATAAAGATTTACCACTCCCAGCTTGGACATATTTGCTTGAAATGCAGTATGGTTTAACCCTTTAGTGAGCACATCGGCGAGCTGATTATTGGTAGACACATATGGAGTACAGATCAACCCACTATCAAGCTTCTCTTTAATAAAGTGTCTATCAATCTCTATATGTTTGGTTCGATCATGTTGAACTGGGTTATGGGCAATGCTAATTGCAGATTTATTGTCACAATAGAGTCTCATAGGGTCATCCCAGTGTATCTTCAAATATGTCAAAATTATCTGCAACCATAAGAATATCCACAAGACTCTAGTACAATCATCAATGAAGGACACAAACCATCGCGCTCCAGAAACATTAGGTATTGGAGAGGGACCCCAAATATCACTATGAATAAGATCAAAAGGATCTGAACTTCTTTCATTACCAAGTAGAAAAGATATACGCTTGTGTTTCGCAAGTTCACACACTTCACAATGAAAATCTTCAACATTGAGAGACTTAAACAAAAAAGGAAACATGATTTTAAGGGTTCGAAAAGAAGGATGGCCAAGGCGGCGATGATGGAGCCATAGCTTTTCTTTATTGAAAAATTTGTGCTCGGAGAGAAATGAAGTGTTACTCTTGATAGGATGTACTGGTGTCTCAAGGTAATACAACCCGCCTTGTTCCTTAGCATGTCCAATCATCGTCCCCAAGTCCTGGTCCTGAAATGCACAGTAAGTAGGGAAGAAGGTTAAATTACAACTCAGATCATGGGTAGGTTTTTTAATAAAGATAAGATTAGTAGATAGTTTAGGAACATGAAGAACATTTCTGAGTGTAAGGGTGGGGCTGATGTGAACATCACTTATACCAGCAACTGTGGTTAAGGATCCATCAGTTGTGGCTATTTTACGACTACTAGGACATGGGTTGTAGGTATGAAATATATTGGGGGAATTGGTCATGTGATCAGCAGCACCAGAATCTATAACCCAAGAGTTAGCAAAAGACTTATCCGAGACGTTAAATCTAATAGAAATAGGAAAGTTACCTGAATGGGCCAATGAACAGGTACCTGAGGGTTTGTCCAGTGTGCCAAGCAAAGATTTCAATCTTTCAATGTCGTCTTGGTTGAATCCTTCTGGCACCGGGGAGTCTGCAACTGTTTGTTCAGTAGACAGATGTGCTTGTCCATTGGTCTTCTACTGTCCTCCTTTGTAGCCTCATTCTTTACTGGAAGTTGAAAGCTTGCCATGAAGTTTCCAACACTTCTCCCTGGTATGTCTAGTCTTCTGACAATAAGTACACCATAGATTGTCCCTATTGTCTCGATTTGGGACCTTTGATGATTCAGCGCGCAGAGTGTGTGTCTTCTGATCATTTCCCCGATTGGCAACCATAGTTGAGCTTCCATCTTCAGGAGCTGCAGATGGCGATGGAGATTAGAGAGATGCAGTGATGCAGTGATGTGCAACAGAGATATGTGAGAGACAACGAAGATCAGTAGCAACGTCAAAGATCAGCAATGGTGGGTTCGAGCAACGGCGACTGAAACACAGTAGCAATGGAGACGAAGGCGTCGACGACGATTAGGATATCGGCAGTGCCGATGAGGAAGACGCTATAGTCGATGGTGATATAGTAGCAGTGATGAAGATGTACGCACCAATCAGCAACACGAATAATGGCGATGAAGGCCAACGAGGAAGGTTCCGACAATGAAGACCAAAATAAAACAATTTCGACGATGAAGGTCGGAAGAAAAGAAAATTTTCCTAGTTGTACGAGCTTAAAACTCTGATACCATGTTAAATACTAATAAAAGAGACAAAGATGTAACGTGGTTCGGCTCCAAGGCCTACGTCCACGGAAGAAGAGAGAAAATATTTTCTTATTCTTGATGATGTCTTAATGGAGGGACACCATATATATAGACATACAGGGCTATGCACACATATAGCTATAAATACAATTTTAGTAACTGCTAAATAAAACGACTACTAAAATTATCATATTTCCTTAAAGGAAATAAATCCTTAAAGGAAATAAATCCCACAGATTTTGCTCTTCTCCACAACAATTTCCAATTAGAACAATTACTTTAATGCTGAAAATAAAATGGTCACAAACCTCAACTATAAAAAGGGATCTTCCCGCATCAAAACATGGCACGCTCTCTATATTGGACTCTTGCACGCATTCCTCTTCAGAATTTAACTAAAGCATTGGAGTGTCTTCAATTATGTTACCTGGAATCAAGAATAGGTGTCGGATGCGGGTACGTATCTAGGGGTCTGACTTGTTAATTTTCAAATTATGGGATACAGGGCCTCGGCTAAAGAGTGTCTAGAAACTTGAATCTAGGTACTTTAATAATGTTATGTTCATATGAAGCCTATATCATATGTTCTTTCCTTTTTTTTCTTCTTTTTCACTCATTTATTGTCGTTTTTATTCCCTCAAGTGAATTGTCAGTTATTAGTCATTATCGCCTTTCATAGTTTCTCTTCTTTCCATTGGAGAATCTATATAGTAATATTCCAAAGTTTAAAGTGTCGAACACATCCCATACTCATGTTGTATTATGAAGTGTCAGAAACAAGTACGTCGGACTAAAGCAAAGAGTCCGCGCAACGCAAGTCTTCAGTAGCATCCTCAATGTCACCTTTGTTTTGCAGGTTGTTCGAGGCGAAGGCAAAACCGAATCCAAAGGACGATTCCTTAGCCCAGAAAGAGGAAGTTCCTTGTTGGTTGGAGTTAGAGATACTGTTCGAGATGCCAAGTTTGTGCCCCTACCCTTTTGTATGAAATTTGGCTAGGCCAATACCGAACTCTAAACATTATAAAAATTATGTAAACCTTAATTCTTAATCTCGCCAATGAACATAACTTAAAAAACCTATAAGTTTTGAACTGATACATGATACAAACAGTAAAAATGCAGAACCTAGGAAATTAAGAGAAGGTCATTAATATTTCAACATTGAGTTAGAAAAAAAAAGAAGAAGAAGAAAATGAACAATAAGCCAAGGAGGAGAGAACGGAAGAAAGAAAGAGAAGAAAGTGTTAGAAATTTGTGACATTAGTGTACACTAATTGGACCTACTATATCGAAGTAAAACATGTAGCATTGATTTGTGGAACAAGTTGATCGAATTCAACAGCTATGGAAATTTCCTAACCATAATGGCTACCACTAAAACAGTGCCTCTCCTAAGCAACCCCATCTCATGTGGAAGGACAAATATAAAATATATAAAAGGAGAATTTTATGCCAATAAAGAGATTTGAACCAAAGACTTTTCACAAAATCAAAGTTCTAATACTATGCTAGAAACCATTGCACCAAAAAGCTATAGCTTATAGGTGGAAGCCCAACCATTGCATTTTAGCTTGAGAAAATTTTTTAGTGTTCTCATTAAAAAATGGATGTGTCAGTGATGCAATTGGAAGGTGGTCAAAAGGTTATATTGTAAATCTCAGATTATCAGTTGGTAGAATGAAGCTCAATTGTTGTTCCACTCATACATCTTTATTAATTTTTTAGATAAATGATTACACAAGCTTTAATTACAAGAAATATGTGAAAATGAATCCATGCCTCATTAGAAATTTATCCTTCTAAATTTTCTCCCTGAATGACAGTTTAACTGTTAAATCTATGAACAATAAACAATTACCTCAAATACATGATCCAAAGGGCAGAGAAAAGGTTGTCTTGTCATTGTTCCATCCAAAAATCCAGGATGTGGAAACCATAGTCTATCCAATCTGCACCATAACGGAGGCATCACCTAAATTTTTTTTCAAAAAATGAGGAGAAAGAATCAAAGAACAGTTTTTTGCATTTACAGCCATATAACCAAGGGCAAACCATAATACTGAATTAGGAACAAAGGAAAAGAATATACATAAACTTGCTAAACAAAAAAGAAAGCAAAAACTAAAGATCCTAAATTATGCAAATAATTAACTTGGTACAAATAACTATAGGAAAAACAAGAGTTTGTAAGAGTTGCCTCAATTGTTGACAAAATAAACTAATAGAGTGATCCAATTAAGGTTTGACACATGGATGCAAACTTTTTTTGTTTTTTGGATAGAAAACTGATAATATATTGACTATAGAAGATTAAATTACAAATAAAGGCATATCGAAGGACCAGAGGTTCTCCTAGACTCGAGTACTATAGTAGAAATAGCAACAACTACATCAGGTTCACCCAAATCCAAATTGACAGCCTATAACCATTACTATATTTGCTAGAGGCAATCCAATTAGAAGCAGTGATTTCGGATGTCTCTCAAGTTTGCAAAGGGTCAAGTTTCCTATCCTCAATAATATTGTGATTCCTCCCTAGCCAAATATTCCATAAAGTTGCAAAGGAAGCAACCCATGATCACCTTGCCTCTACTCAAACCAGTGAAAGAAGATAAAGAAAAAACATGATCATATGGGGAGGAAGGTTTACAAAGGTTTCCACTTGTGAATGATTCCCATTCATTCCAAATCCTGTTAGAGAAAGAGCAGTGCAAGAAGATGTGATCCAGGGTTCCCCAATCCTACAACAAAAGGTTCAGCAATGTGGCAAGATAGCAAGATTTGGGTTCTTTAAATCACATCCAATGTATTTAACCTTTTGAGAGCCATCAGCCAACCAAACACCTTAACTTTGGAAGGGATAGGAGCTTTCCAAACTAAATTGGCCACAAGAAAGGGGGAAATGTTAGGATTGTCTAGGATTGTCAATAATGGTTATGGTTAAGTTAGTTGCTAGAGAAATTTCTGGTGGCATCAAGTTTCCAAACATGCCTATCATTCTTTTTTTTTTTGACAAGAAACAGAAAAAGTATTCTATTAATCGTGTAAGGTGAAGTACGTACAACATAAAAAACAATAGGACCTTAGTCCAATACAAAAATCAAAGGCTGTCCAAAATGGGATTCCATCCCCTCAACCAAACTCCAAAGGAGTATCCTTTAGTAAGTCTACTAGCACTAACCCAAAGCAAAGCCAAGAAAAAGGAATTTTCCCACACAACCCCTATTTCCTTTTCTTGGTTGTCAAACATGCCTATCATTCAAGGAGGCGGAAAGTCTTACGGTCTCAAGTCTTGGTAAAAGAGCACCAATTTCCCTTAGGGTAAGATCCCTAGGAAAATGGAGATCCCAAGAGAGAACATGGTCATTCGGGGAATTAGAAATGAAGATGGAAATCAGCTTGTTTGATTGGTTGGAGAGTTTGAAGAGATTGGGAAAGGAAGAGGCCAAATTAGAGCCATTACAACACTTGTCCTCCCAAAATCAAAAGGTTCTCCCATTCCCAACTTTGAGGGCCAAGTAATTAGAGAAGTTAGACAAGAAGGATGAAATGAATTTCCAACGACTACGGAGGGTTGATTTTGAAGCTGTCCCTGCATCCCAACCATTATTCATTGTACTATTTTTACTTTCGATAACCTTGGCCCAAAGATCGCTTTAATTGTGCGAGAATCTCCAAAGCTACTTCGAAGCAAGAGACTTGTTCCTGTCTATGTTACCCGAACTCTTTACTTTAGCCTGACGTACCCTTGTCCGACACTTTAGGATGCGACATGGGTATGGGATATGTGTCCGACAGTTTGAATTTTAAAATATTATTATGTGGATTCTCCAATGGAAAGAAGAGAAAGTATGAAAGAAGATAATGACTAATAGGTGAAATTTACTTAAGTGGGAGAACAAAACGGACAATAAATGAGTGAAAAGAAGAAAAAAAGGAAAGAACCGTATATAAAATAGCCAAGTCCCCGTATCCTAGAATTCGAAAATGAACAAGTCGGACCTTTGGATATGTACCTGTATCCGACACCCATCCTCGAGTCCAAGTAACATATGTTCCTGTACACAAGGTTGCCAATGCTAAGTCGGCCCCCCCTTCTCCACTGGAAGTTGCACCACTAACCAACTCACTAAATGGGATTTGCCCAAACCCTCCATGCCTTCCTAAACAACACTGCTTGAATCAAGGAAAGTCTCCCTCCTCTAAAAAGAAAGCCCCTTTCCCAACCATCCAGCCTCTTGGATGTAAGTAGAGGTTCTTTTGCATCATAAGGAACTCAGGTACCATGTCTTAATCTTTACTTTTCTTTGGAGGTTATGTGAGACAACTACAATACTATTCCACCAAAAAGATAGGAGTCATAATAAGGCCTTTTTCCATCAAGTAGTACTATAATTAAAATCACTTAACTGGAAATCTATGTTGCCTAAACTCAGGTATGGGTGTCAGAGACGGGTGCATGTATAGAGGTTAGATTTGTTCATTCTCACTTTATAGAAAATAGGGACCCTTTTAAAAAGTGTCCAAAAATTTGGAATTGAGTACTAGGACGTGCACCATGTTCATTACCGAGCATATATTCTTTCTTGTAATATCCTTCTTCATCTTCTTCTTTTCCTTATATAATTTCTTTTTCTATATATGATGACATCAAATTTATTACAATTTTTTATGCACTTCTCTTGAAAAGAATAGAGGCTCACACCTCAAGACTAGCATTTTGCCTTAAAAAAAAAAGGCAAACTACCTTATCACCATCTTGAAATTTTAGAACTGGAGTACAAGTGATAATGTATTCGATTCTTGTACGAGTGATAACACCTTTACAACTTCATGAACAAACATGTTTGTTAGAATACAAAAAAAAAAAAAAAAACAGAAACAATTGGAGCAAACACAGAACAGATACATACAGAGACGCATTTGTGTGTGTGTGCATGTAATAAATATGCTATGGCTTTCCTAATACTCACCAATGTACGGTTCAACAAAGAAGCAATAGCAAGTGCAGTCCTTATTTGCTTAATCTGAAAATAATAATTTTTTGAAACAATTAATCAACTAGCTACGTGGATTAGTATTAAAATAAATTTATGTGGTTTAAGCTATAAATATTGAGTTAATATGAAATTACCTGGTAATTAACAAGTGCGAAGTGTGACTCAATGTTATGCTCCCCATCTAACAAAAGGCTCTTTGGTATTGATGGCTTAAAAGACAAGAAACCCCCTGCATAAGTTCAATTAAGAAATTAAACCACAACAAATTTTTACAATTGGTCAATGCCCAAAGAAGCAAATGCAAATTATACATATTTCTATGAGGTAAAACAGAGGACACATCTTTCATGTTTGTTTCGGAGATGAATCCTGTGTGAGCAGCACGTTGTCTTGTCAAAATCATCAATATTGACCATCTCATACATAGCAGGAGTTTCATCATAAGTTATTGCTTTGTATTCAAGCCTTGCTCTATAAGTTTCAATCTCTTCCTTATTGATTATGGATTTCCAATTATCAAGAATCAAACAGGGCCTCTAAACTATTATAGCATTTAAGTCAAGGTCTTAAAAAGAAGGTAAAAATAGAGCAACATTTTGAAAAATAAAGTCATAGGTATTTTTGTGTAAGTGCGCAATTGTACGTATATTCAACTAGCCTAATGGGAGTGCAATTATGTGGATAGTATCACATATCAACATGGATAAAAAATTTGACTTCATCCTAAACTTCAATTACTAACTACTAGAAAATAATTAAAATGGTCCAACTCAACATAATTGAAAATGTCCAATCCAACACCAAAAAAGAGTTTTTGTTAAAAAAAACTCCAACTCAACATAGAGAGTTTTCATTAGAAATTCTTCATCTTCTTCATCTTAAACGAGTTTAGAGAAACTAATGAGTTTGCAATTACTAGAGAAGAAACTAATAAGTTCCCATTTAGTACGTTTGCACCAAGGATCAATGTTAAGCCTTCAGGTCTTTTTTGCATTAATTATAGCTAATCAAGCGTTCATATTGAACTAGATATTTGTAGAGAAACTTTTAAATCTAAAAGGCTTACAAGTTGTAGAACTAAGATTAATATATTAAATATAACCTTAGTGGTGCTAGAAATATAGGAGGGAAGATAGTGAAGATTGAAAGCCGAGAGACATCGAATGCAATTATACAACAAGAGGAAGAAATAAAAGATAATATCAATCATAAAATTTACCAGGTAAAGTGGAGGAGTGCGTCTAGAATATTATAGGACTGGCATATACCAATACAATTGAAAAGAAGTTTTCAGAAGACAACTATTAAATCATTCATGTTTTACATGGAACAAAGTGTTGAGCACTAAAGAAGCAACATGTCAATAAATTAAGTGTAATAAAAATGCTAATATTAAGATGGATATAAGTTAAAACATTAAGGACAAAATTAGAAATGGACACATTCAAAAAGTGGTAAGTGTAGCCACGATTGGAGATAAAAATAAGAGAAACTCCATTTAGATGGTTTAGACACATACTGATACTGGATAAAAAGGAAAGAAGTGTAACAACTCAAAAAGATGAGTTACAAGCTCACCACCAGAGTTAGATCTCTAAAGGATACAGACTAATCACCACCCAAAGAGGTTAACTAAGGATACAGAACTTAAAGAACACTCACCACTCTAAGGAATCCACCAAAGAGATGCAAAGATAAAAGATAAAAGATAAAATCTCAAAGAGATTATGATTTCATTCAACTTGACAAAAGATGATTACAACATTGCTAGAGTCTCCTATTTATAGACTAACATAGAACAACCCTCCATGCATCGGAAAAATAAGATAATTAACTTACAATAATTAAACTTGTATTTTCTAGAACAAAACCTAAGTTCCAAGGAATAGAAATAAATGCTAGCCTGTTTCCAATAAAATGCTCTAAAGTCCCAACAAAAAAGCTTCTAAGTTGCTGTGCATGTTGACTGTATCATTAATTACAGAAATCTTTCATTACTTCCTCTGGGAACTTACAAAATCCAAGTTGTAAAATGTGCTAGAGAATTAAGATTGAATTCTCCCACGTTGATTGCCATGAAGACCAATCAATGCTGCCAAATTCAAATTAGATTTCTTAACTCAATTATGGTTTACTGAACTAGAGTTAAAATCTGATATTCCTTTGACCCATGGTTAACACTTTCCATAAAATTAGACACTCTTGTGTCACATACAACTAAGCCCATTAGGTGCACCAGTTAGAAAGAGTGATGTATTAATTAATAACAATAACATTATAACAATAGAGGAGAAGAGAGACCAAAATAACATGAATAGAGATAATTATAAAGGCATAAACTACTACTAATATCGTAGAAGATTTGGCCACCTTCAAAAAAATACAATGAAGAACATCGATTCATGTAGATGTACTAAACTCTATGTAGTTAAGAAAAGGAAGAAAATACTTAGAATATAAAGTTTGGGGTAAAAGGACTAGAACTGAATGGGGAAAAATACCAAACAAATTAATGGGGAGACAAACAAATAGAAGAAAGGAGACAAAAAAAATAAGTGGGGAACTAGCAAATTCCTACAAAGGGTCTTGAACCCAAGTCCTTTCACATACTTGAGTTTTAATACCATAAAGTGGATTTGGCAATTCCTCCATGAGAAATAGTCCCTGTGGATGGACTAAGGTCATCAAGTATTTACAGGCCTTCGATATCTAACTAGAAAGGGGAAGAGGAAGTCGTTCTACATTTCATGGTTTGTGGAAGTTTATAACTATTATGGCATCTGATGTTATGGCTCATGTCAAACCAATAGTTGGCGATGGCAGCATATTTCGGTTATGGGAGGATAAGTGGATTGGTGATTCAGTCTTAGCTGAAGCCTTTCCTAACCTATATTGACTCTCCTCACTTTATGATTCTCCCATTCATAGTTTTATAATCCTCAACACCTCCTCCCAATTGCGCATTCTTGGAACTTTCATTTCTCTTTTTTTTTAAAAGAAACAAAAAATTGTTGTATATACTGATGAAATCAGCCACAAAGTAACTGTACTTTGCGGCCAAAACAATGACCCTCCTATGGCTATACAAAGTTGCCCCACCCTTTAAGCCAATCACTTAGAGCATAACCCTTAGACAAACAACTATTACCAACCCAAAAGGAAGCCAACAAGTGGGATTTCTCCCAAACTAAGACAGCTTGACGCATCTTCTCATCAAAAACCCTCAAATTTCGCTCTTTCCAAAGAGACCAAAGCATCGATAAGCAAACCACCTGCCAATGTCCCCTCCAACCCGGTTGAATGCTATTAATGAAAGGGAAAAGACCGGCGTAATCCTCTGCAACCTCCTCTACGTGCATGATAGGGAAGTGATGACACCATCTGCACCACACCTCTTTAGAGAATGGGCAGTTCCAAAGTAAATGGCCAATAGATTCCGAATTCTGATTGCAAAGATAACACCAAGATGGAGATAAGCACATATTCGAGAATCTTTTTTGTAACATGTCGCCAGTGTTCATCTTTCCATGGGCAGCCACCCAATCCAAAAATTTAACTTTAGATGGTACTTGCGCTTTCCATATGAGGTTATAGTGAGGGAAGGAGGGGATATTAGGGTCGTCAAGGATAGCATTGAGGAAGGATTTGGAGGTGAAATTCCCCGTTGGGTCCAGGCCAAACAATTCTATCACTATCCCCAGATAGTTCACACCCCTCAAGTATGCTAAGAAGGGAATCAACGTCTCCCTCCCCACGGGGATAAAAATTACTACCTAAGTGCAGATCCCATCCCCCTATGGTTCTTCCCCTAGGATCTTGGGCTCTCCTAAAGGTCGCTAACGGTTTATTATGGTGTAAAGAACGTTGATAAAGATTAGGAAACAAATTCTTAAAAGCTTCGATCCCACACCATGGATCTTCCCAAAATCGACTGGAATAACCTCTTCCGGGTTTAAGTCGGATCAAAGGCAAATAGATTGGGTAGACAGAAGATATGAATTTCCAAGGATCCCTAAATGTCGATCTGGTTGCTAACCCAGCATCCCTGCGGCTGTCCCTCAGTCCATGCCTGCTACAAATAACTCTCCGCCATAATTGGTCCGTTTCACGAGAAAATCTTCATAACCATTTGTCAACCAAGGCTCTGTTCCTGAAATAGATGAAGTCACATCCCTTTTGCTTAAACTTGAGAAGGTTTCCTCGTTATCCGTTCCTGATTATTTTAGTTGGTCCCTACAATCTTCGGGTAGGTTCACTTGTAAATCATACTTCCAGTTCTTTATTGATTACCAAGTGGCCGACCCCTTTCATATTTTCCATTGCATTTGGAGCGCTCACATCCCCTTGAAGGTTAAGGTATTCGGGTAGTTGCTTGCTCATCGGAACTCGGAAGTTGTGCACCATGGATGTCTCACAAAGGCGTTGGCCATCTATGTGCCTCTCTCCTCAGTGTTTTTTGTTGTGTATGCAGGATTATGAGTCAAATGTGATGTAGATTCGTCGTGGAAGCAAGAATGAAAATACTCAAAAAATAAACCAAATATATATTTTATTGAATAAAATATTCAAAGGAAAAAAAATTTTGATCTTCATCTATTAAAATTCGTAATTAGAGCTCCTTATATAGATAATTCCCCTAAAACAACTTCTAAACTACCTTAAACACGTAAACATAAGTTTTCTAACATATCTATAACATAAAAACAACTTCCTAATCCTATTAGAACTCTATTTAGAGACTTCTATAACACTTTTTAATACACTTAAATAATAAAAACGAATTTTAAAAACTATCTAGAACCACCATTAAAAAATTAAATTTACTAAAATAAAAACTTCCCTAAAAAAAAAGAAACTAAAATAAAAAAAACATTTTAAAATACATTATACATCATTCCCAACTCGTTGGAAAGAATTCGTCCTTGGATTCGAATCACCACCAAAAGAATCATCGTAATGCGAAGGATGTCGCATAATTCAAATATCATATGTGTGAAAATTCCTAGGCAACTGCATCTTGTAAGTGGTTGCTCTTGATCTAAATTTGGTGGCCACAAGTAGTACAAGCTCCTGATCTGGAACTTCTTTGAAATCTGATTTTTCTTCAATTGCAAATAGTCGATCCACCAGTTCATCGGGTTGGAGATTATCATAAAATTCAGGAATATCAATTTTTAATCTTGACTCCCACCTTCTTGCATCACATATTTGTTGTGGAATACGAAAACCCCCTTGATTAGCAACTGAGTTCTGAAGTTTTTCCTCTATCCACGCATCTCCCTCTTTAACTTTTGGAGCCAAGAATAACTTTTGAATCACTAATAGCCCTCCCTGATTACCAATAACGACCTCTTCCTCAGATTCATCACCATATTCATCAAACATGGGTAGATTATCAAAAGGATTTGCTTCTTCAATCCATTCATCTATAACAGTTGGTGTAAAACAAACCTCACGGTGAGGTTGGGTGCAGGCAAGTGCCTGTAGTAGCAACGATCCCTGCGATCTAGATTAATCGCATGGGATTGGTCGGATTCGGACCCTTGCTCCGAATCGTGGAGTGAAACTACAAAATTGTTGTGAGATCCCACAATTTTCTCCCTGTCTTGGACAACGACCAATTCTTGAAGTTGTAGCTGCAACAACGTCAAGCGTAAAACAACTTTCAGCAGCTGATTCACGGCTTTGGCATTATTGGTTATCAATTCTTCAAGTTGATCGACCCAAGAATTGATTGCAAGTCTTCCTCTTCTCTTTGACGCCATTGACGAAAAAGAGCAAAATTGAACTTGTCTCTGATACCAATTTGATGTAGATTTGTCGCAGAAGCAAGAACAAAAATACTCAAAAAATAAACCAAATATATATTTTATCAAAGGGGGAAAAAAATTGATCTTCATCTATTAAAATTCGTAATTAGAGCTCCTTATATAAATAACTCCCCTAAAACAACTTCTAAACTACCTTAAACACCTAAAAATAAATTTTCTAACCTATCTATAACATAAAAGCAACTTTCTAATCCTATTAGAACTTTATTTAGACACTTTTTAATACACTTAAATAATGAAAACGAATTTTAAAAACTATCTAGAACTACCATTAAAAAATTAAATTTACCAAAATAAAAACTTTCCTAAAAAAAGAAACTAAAATAAAAACTTTTTAAAATAAGTTATACATCAAAATAACCATATGTTTACCTCTTGGATGTTTTCCACAAGAATTTTGGAAAGTTGGGCTTTTTCTTGGGAGATAAATTCAGCATTCCCTCCACTTGTGAGGAGTGCATGTCACTTTCACATGCTCCTAATCTTACAGGCAAGAAAAAGGAAATCTTGAAAATAGATGGATTTACGACCCTTTGGACAATTTGGTTAGAGCATAATCGAAGAGTCTTTGAAGTAGTTTGTAAGGATTGCTCATGTATTTGGGATGAGTCTCTTTGGTGTGAATGTAATTGGGTAGTATGTTCACCTTTTGCTGCAAGGTTTTCTATTTCGGATTGGCAAAGGAATTGGGTCAATTGCATGTAGGCTTTTGTGAGTGTTGTAAATTGGTCTTATGCAAGTACTGCTGGTACTCTTTTGTACATTGGCTGAATTATCTAATACAATATCCTTTGTTTCATCTAAAAAAAAGGAGAAAAGATATAATCTTGAGAGACCCAAAAATGTATCTCAAGCTAACACTGCCTTTTATATAAAATTATGTTGATTTAAGATTAAAAACAACTTTGAATAAAACAAAAAAAAAATCATAAAAGCATAGAATTTTAAGTAAATATTATTTTTGGGTCATTGCCCTTGATAGAGCGGAGTGGAGGAAGTGGATTCATGTAGCTAACCCCATGTAGTTGGGAAAAGGCTTAGTTGAATTGAGTTGAGTTGTATAATTTTGAGCCACCTCTCTCTCTTTCTATCTTTTTGTGTGGAGGACCATGAAATAACTAAGGAAACCATAGATTTCGCAATAGTATGATCATAGTGGCACAAGTATACTAGCCATCTGAAGCAGCACATTACTGGCATTAGTAAGGCCAAAAATACACATTACATGTCTCATGAAGATCACACCTGGTGAATCATAATATTCTGGTTCATCATAGAAAAACAAGCCTTCCCTTAGTCGGTGACGCTTTCCTGCAGTACCAGCATACTGAAAGGTGGTATGTACTGCATATGGCTCCAATCTAAGTTGTTGATGCATGGCCTGCAAAAAGATAAAAAATAAAGTAAAATAAACTTTATACTGCTTCTGCTCCAGTGCAAGCATATTGGCAATTGAAACCACTATTGAAGCCTTAACATTCATGTAGGAATTATCCATCAGGGAGGGAGTTCTCTTCAATAGAGAAATACATTGCCACCATGCAAGCTTCTTAACAATTGATGAAACAGAAATAATGCTCATGGCAACCAAAAAAAAAAAACCATAGCATCAACTTGCTGATTATCGTAGAAAGAAACTTAAAAATGAATAGCTGCCATGAAAACTTACTGAAGTGTCTTACCTGGATAAAGTAAGTGTGCCCACTACAAAATATACTTGCTGGTAGAAGTCCCAATTTAAGAGTTCCATCAAATGCATATACTAGTCCACTTTCCTCATCAACAGATGGCCCCAACTGTTTGTGCAAAATATCATTAAACCCCTGCTGGTCCCATATCTTTTCATCAGCTAGAACCATTTCTTTCCATTCTTTGGCAAGCCTTTTTGCAGGATCTGTTGGCCTCCAGTGGAAAATTCCAATGTTGTAGGGAGCATTCACTGCAGAAGTTGAAGAATGGCTTGAAAAAAAAATTGAATAAGCACTTCCAAAGAAAAATAAACAGGGTGATAGATTACAATAAATCAAAATGAGAACATAATACAAAGAGGAATGTAACCTCTGAGTTTTGGTGTTAATATGCTGAAGTTTCATTCATTTAGTACATTCACAATTCTATTATACTTAGCAATTCATGTAGTATTTTCAATGGACAAGTGGCAGAAAAAATAAAGGATCACAGGGTTTACAAACATAAGCCAGATTCAGATTGTAAAACTGAGAGACAAGTGCTTGCGGTGCCAGCGTCAAAATTGCGGTGTCAAATACTGGATTGAGTCATTCAGAATAGAACAATAAATTAAAGATTTTTTATAATACTCCTGGAGAGTCATGTCCTTCAGTTTTTCTACTCTTCAACACCGACAATGCACATTTGAATACTATTCATACAATGCATCATTTGTCCAAGGTTCATCAAAGGACCAGCTCAAAGCTCATAAAAACCTTGTCAATTTTGTATTGACAAATCTTCTGGTGGCTCTGCATGCCTCCTGCTTCACTACGACTTTTGTAATACAAACCCATGGGTAGAACACTTACCCTTAAAAACCGGCATGCAAATGAAGGGAGCTCAAGATCTCATATACCTTATGTGATTTTTTACAAGCTTCTGACATCAGATTCAGGATCATAACAATCCACTACGCTCCACAACCACCATCCTTGACAGCCAATCTTCCTGGTTGGATGACTTTGCAAACTTATCTCCTACAAGTAATAGCCCTCCACAAGTCACCCAGTCCATGATGACATTATAAAAGCTGCACCAATACAAATCCCATACTCTCCATAAGCGCATTTGATCCTGTACTCAACATGGTGTGTCCTTTTACTCTTATACCAGTTGATACTCACCCATGAGTAGAACTCACCCTTGAAAACTAAGGTTTTGGTTTCTTCTAACAATCTATTCTATTATTGCAACTAGTCTTTATTTTAGGTTTTTTTTCAATTTACAACTAAATGGATTGCAAGAGCCAAACGTGGAGAGGCCTATGGAATTCATAGCTCATTACAAAAACAAATTCTTGTCCCATATCACCTCCTCGCCAGTGCGAGCCATAGAACTGTGCAACCTATAGGTTAGATTAAGATGTGCTAGTTTTATACATATGAGCATGGTATTATCACATTGAATACTATCAATCAAGTGACATTGTTGAAGAGGAAAGGATCACCACTTGGTATGTCAATAATGTTGACCAACGTGGTTGTCAGCTTGGAAACACGATGGACTGTTACAAGCACATTGTTCATTTTCATAAATAGGTTATTAATTTTTTACTTTTTGTATATTTTATCTTAGTTGAATAAATTATAATTCAATAGTGGTTATAGTAGTTTTGTCTCCATAACTATTATGCAACTCCTTGACTATTATGTACAACATGGGTTGCACATGCTCATCTTTTAGGATATTATACATAGTACGTTATCTTTTTTTTAAAGAAAACTATAGATTATAAAAATATATATAAAGGAGGAATACATGACATAAGAAGAAGACAAAGTGGAGGACAAGTCATTCTCCCCAAATGCATAAGAAATAGCAAAGTTCCCCCACCCTCCAATCCAATCAGAAAAGTTATGCCCCTTGTACAATTTACAAGTCGACACCCACTAGACGCCAAAACGTGAGTTTGCCACACAAATTCCATGTTTGACTCAATTACATAAAATCTTCTCGTTTCTTTCCTTCCAAATACACCACACTACCGTGATACAGAACACACTTCAGTGTTTCTTCCACTCATTCAAGACCCGATCTAAGTGCAAAAATAAGAGATCCACTACTAGAACATAAGAGATCCGCCTACAGCAAACTTCATGAGAAAACAAAACATAAATAAATGATATTTTGTTTTTGCTCGACAAAAAAAAAAGAAAAAACTTCATGAGAAAACATGCAATGAAGAAAAAAAATGTGGGCAGTCAACTCGCTTGCTTAAACAAGCAACATCACGAGGTAGAGACGCACAACTTAAGAAACTTCTTTTGAAGAATATCACTAGTGTTGAGCTTACCAAGGGCTACAACCCAACCCAGAAACTTGACCTTAGAAGGCATAACCGGTTTCTAGATGAGACTATGAAGGGGAAAGGAGAGTGCGGAAGAATCATTAACAAGGAAAGAATTGGTTGAAGACTTACCTAAGGAATCCCAAGGCCAACTATAATGATTGTCATCATCTGAAAGCCGAACATGAATTAGAGACTTGAAAAAAATCTCTGCCTCTAACTCTTCACTTTCTGTAAGGTTTCTACCTAAGTGGAGGTTCCAAGAAAGACTTCCCCCTTTACCAATTGAGGAGGCCACAAAGATTGAAATATGAAGAGATGGGTTTATTGTGGAGGGTTGACAAGTGGTAAAGATTGTGACGTTTGCTATAGGTCATTGTTGTAAAATTTCTATTAAAGAGCACGAAGATGTGAAATGTACGAGGCATTATTCAAAATCAAAATCCAAGTCTTAATTTGATCTTCAAGAGGTCGGGTTCTATCAAAGAACCTAATTGGAGGCTTTGGTTCCATAGAACTAACCTATTTATTTTTCCATCTTTTGTTTCTTTTGTATGTTTTAATTTACAAACAAATGGGCTTCTAAACTTTGCCTCAATATTTGAATCTCTTCCTTGGCCCACCTTGATTCGCTATAGGTCTTTCCAAGCTTGGCCATGAAGCTTCTAAGGAGCTAATTCTCCAAGGTCTTCTTGAAAGGTTAACTTCTCTGGAGGATGTTAGGTCTGAGCTTGCAATTTAATAATCCCCTGAGTGAAACACCTAATAAGTCCATAATATGTGATAGAGTCTCCAAGGCAACACATCTACAATGGAGCAAGTTGCCCAACCAAGATCTCATTGTATATAGTATCTCTCATAAAGTTTAGATCAATAGGAGATTAGAAAACCTTTTGAGATTGTGAGGTCTAGTGTTCATGTTTTCATTTCACTCTTCTTTGCATTTTCAATTGGACTTGTGCTTGTGTGTGTGTGAGTGCATGTGTGTGTCTAAACTAGGAAATTAAATGCTATATATGGTTTCCATACTAAAGAATGTACCCAATATATGATCTACCTCTACTATTTAAATTGAGAATATTCAGTTTTGGCTCAAACCAATAATGATTAGCTTAGCTATCGACTTAGCATTTGATGGGGCATAATGCAGCAAGTTGATTCATGTAGTTGGCCCCATGTAGCTGGGAAAAGGCTTCATAGACTTGAATTGAGTTATCATTTAATATATTCTATAGAATATCAATGCAATAGAATGTGCCATGTGGAGGAGCATTTTTAGGTTGTCATTAGTTGTTTGCTCCATAACTCTCATAAAATCAAAAAGTTTGGTTGAATTACAAACTGAGGAAACATTTATGGAAATACGATGTCTTAAAACTTTTGACTATCGCTTCCTTATCTATGCAATTTTTTAAAAATCTCCTTAATTGTTATAAAGTAATTCAGAGGATTAAGTCTAAGCATATAAATATTTCACTCCATAAAAAATAAACGAAGTAGCAAAAAGATAATTTTTACATTAAGAAACACCAAGATAAAGACAAATAATAACCCCTTCACTTTGACCAGAACTTGCTTTAATGACAACTATAAATGTAGAATAATAGATTGATCATGACATATGGCATTTTTTATTTTAAAACATAAATTGGAAATTCACTTGACAGGTACAAGAGAGACAAGAATTCACGATAACGGTACTTGTTTAAATAAATTTTATCATCTTATTCAAACCCGAGGTTAAAGCAAACTGCAGGGATAACCTCCAAAATAATTAATTGTTCTTCATAAGGAGAGGCAAATGGCATAAGAATCATAGAGAAATCAGAACAAAAGATTTGAGGAATAAACATCAAAAGTCTTCAGTTATGTGTTAACCTTTCTGCCAGATATCCAAACTGTCGTCAGCAACTGTAGGTACTAATTGGTCGGTTGAAGTTAAGACATCTGCTTCAGGAAAATGCGCAATGTATGGAAGCGGGTTCTGTTCCCAAAAAAATGGGGTGAAGTATGATTTATGGAAGAAAAACTAAATAGGCAGAACAGGCCCAATGTTAAATAAAGAAAGAAAGAAACCTAATAAGAGGGCGCAATGATAGAACAAGATAGAGAAATAAACTTTAAAACTATGTCATCACTGGCACAAATCTTCGTAAAAGTATATATATGATAGCATTATAGCAATCCAATCAACACGATAGAGTAAAATAATTGTTGAAAGGATTGACGAAAAAAGAAACCAGTTACCTGGAGCAACAACAATTGGTTAGTCCTAATGTCCTGTAAACATTAAAGACAAGATTTCGGAAAACACTTATAAAATGGTAGTTAATTTGCAATATGCAGCCATTCTCCAGAATACTAACGGATTTCCAGCGCTTAATGTGTTCAGTGCATTAGGGAAATAAACTTACAATTGACAGCTTAGCCAGTACATGATCAGGGATGGCATCTCACAAAGAAATCAGGATATATTAGGTTTATCTTTTACCAAAATAAAAAATTGTTAGAATGACATGAGTGCCCCAAATGCCAATAGAAAGTAATCAGGCCTTTTTTTAAATAAGTTGAATAGGTAATATTTTGCACCTCCATGGATTAGCCAAGAATAAAAAGAAAAATAAGAAAAGAATCTACTAAGTTGTCTTTCAATGCGTAAGATCAACAAGCACAACCAACTGATACAAAAAGAGCCTACCTTTAACCAAACCATGTCTGTGTCACACATTAACAGCTCATAGTCAAAAGGTAGCATCACATTTATCAACATAACTTTTTCTCTCCCCATTTTGTGGAATGTTGCTGAGCCCCAACCAGCAGCTTCTGTGCTCATATGACTACCCATATCAAAAACTGGGACTCCTTTCCAATATAAAGCCTCCAAAAGTTTGGTGTCCATTGCACCTACAACAACAATCACAAGCTTCTTCAGAGAATGACAAAGAAGAAAATAGCTGGATTTGATTGTTAACCAACAATCTAGTTTTTCTCTGAAAGAAGTAATCAGCAAGGAATATAGACCCAAATGGCAATGACCAATATAAATTAGATTATGATAAATTACCAATGAGAATATTAGAAACACTGAGTTCAGTTAAGTGTTTAACCCAATTTAGGATGAAATCTAGAACAGCATAGTTCCCAAAGGTAACAATGACGATATTATCCGTCGCCCTTTGCTTCACAAGTGCTTTGGTCAACTGGAAATCCTTTAAAGGTGGCATCTTTGAGCCAGTAGGTGGGACCTCCCATATAGGTCTTATCGGTGCAGTTGGGAGCAGTGATGAAAGGGTAGGCACTCCAACCTCAACAGAGGAACTAGAAGAATTGAGTGCAAGGTCCGTGCCAGCAGAAGTTACATCTGAAAAGGAATCCATCGACAAAGACAAAGATAAGTCGAAGAGACAGTACCTTGAATATAAACAAAAATTACTTTTACAAAATTTGAAAGTCTAGCAAAGAATCACTTATGATTATACAAACAGTAGTTTTTTGATTTAGTCACATCATGTTTTCTAGTTTTTATGTAGCACCCTTTTTATCAATTTATCTTTGTATCCATTTGTGTATGTAGAGAAAGAGTTACATGTTTTCTGTTTTTGGTAGGTCAACTCAAGTCTATCGAACACCAACTAACATGAAATAAAACCAGTTGGAAGAGACAAAGACACAAAGACATGCGCACACACACACACACACACAAAAACTTGCATCCACTACAACACAAATGCCTGAAAGTAGATACTCCTAAAGTTGTACTATCAAGGTTATTTCAACTCAACTAAGCCTTTATCAATGTTATTTCTATGTATCTATTTGTGTATGTAGAGAAAGAGTTACATGTTATCAGTGCAATTCTTGGACGTTATTGGTGGATCTATGAGGGAAATTCTCCTCACTGTTTTAAATTCACAACAATCCATCCCTTGTTTCTTTCCAAGAACAAGGTGATCCACCTAAATTTCCCATGTCAAGGATGAAACTAACAGTTCAAAGTTTTGATGAAATGGTAACGACTCAGAAATCAACTCCAAGGATTTTAGTTGGACCTTCATGTCGATCTAAATAAATCAGCATTTCCACAAGAGTCAATCTTTGCCTGCTAGGCAAAAGGATAAGAAGTCACTAATTCAGTCTTGATGAGACATATATTTCTATTAGTATGAAATTCACAAATGAAGTAGAAAATGGTGGGGTTATCATTCTCTCTTTAGTGGCGATGAATCTTGTATGTGTTCCTAAGAAAAGGAATTTGTTCATGCATTCGTTGAAACGTACTCAAAACATTGTGATGCCCAAAAGGTTTTGCTACACAGTCATAGGTCAGGTTTGTAATTATGATTAACTTACACAAAGCCCAAAGTGAAACCAAAAAGAGTTAACTACAAATACGGATCCACCTCAGGATGTTGAGCAAGTAGCAATAGAGTATATGGAATTATTGGACCATCCCAAGTCCAATAGGGCCTAAAGGATTTAGTAGAGAGAGAAGACCTCGAACTCAATATTGTGTGAAATTCACTTGATTGAAGGAAAAAATTGACCGAAATTCTATTGCTTGTGCTTCTATCTTTTTCATTTTTGTTATTTTAAAAAATAATCAATTATGGAACAACTTGAGATAAGACATTCAAATTTCAATTCACTCAAATCCTCCCTTTCCATTATCTCCAGTAGATCTAGATTCTCAAGTAAAAAAAAAATCACCACTTCCCATTTTTGACAAAATTGACCTCTTATTTAAAGAGATTGAATATAATTAGCTTAAAGCAGTTGATAACCATAAAGCGGTTGTGTCTTTAAGTTCACGTTATTCTAGTTGCTTTATGTTTTTTCCGTGTTAGCACGTAGGCAGGAAATCATCAATTTCAGAACAGGCACATGCAGAGGACAAGTGAAGATGAAGTGGTGAAAGATGTACTTCCCCGCCCCCAACAGGGCCAACACACACTCGCAGTGCCGCCACCATAGGCAGCAAATACGAAGAAGAAGAAGAAAGTTTTATAGTGATGCCGTGTTTTTGCATACATTTGAGCCATGTGAAAGGTGAGCAACAATCCCACTTTCTCTAGCAAGGAATAATTTTAAAAAAAAAAAGAAATTCTTTAAAGAAGAAAATCCTCCTGATACAACTGAGTTCAAGCTAATGCGGATTTAAATGGTGCCGGGAATGAAGATAAATTTGAAAATGGGAGAAATGATCGTCCGTTTCAGGATAATTTTATTTGTTTCCCTTTACAGGATAAATGTATTTGTGCGTATTCAACGATAATTCCCTAACAATAGAAAAGTCTGCCTATTTTACCAAAATCCAACAAAAAACAGGAAAAAAATAATAAGAAGAAGAAGAAGAAAAAGAAGGAAAGTGGAGCTTACTCTTATTAGGTGAAATAGTAGGAGGAGAAGAGAAAGACCAAGTGTTTGTTGAGTAGACTAGAGATTTTCCCTCGTAAATGGCGGAGAAGACATAGAATGATGATACAAGCACGCCAACAAGGACAGTGGCATAGATTGTAAGGAACAGAGGCCGTGAGTTAGCAATTTCTCTGACCGGCTGATTCCATGAAGCCATTGAGCTTGAATTATTGCGTGCGTCAAAAAGGACCTCCTTTCGTTTTAGTTTTCTGAATTTGAATGTGTGGAATGAAAACCAGTAATAGGGGTAGGGTTCGAGAATTGTGCAGGAGTACTCCACCTGATTGAGGTCAACCACCACCACGACTGCCGCTGAAACTGATCCAGCTCTCGCCGCATTCTTCGGTTGTGAAATCCACGTTAGTGCATTTAGGATTTATTGAATTAAAAAAAAAAGACGGGTCTTAGTCCCACATCGCTATCAGCGATTTCCCTCTCCCTCTTCTTCTTTACTCTGGCTGCTCATTTTTTGAGCGTCAGTTTTCGGTCTTCTTTCGTGAGTTGAGAGTATCCTGCGGGGGAGGATTCTCCCTTGACAAAAATTAAAAAAACAAATCCTTACCTAATCCTCCGATCAGTCCTAAAAAAAAAAAAATGAGAAAGTCCTGGTTTTCGCTCTCTCTCTCTCTCTCTCTCTCTCTCTTAAAGTAGCGTGAGCCTGGCGAATATTATTCATTGCCTTGACATGTGGGACATGAAATAATCGAAATACAAATCCAAAAAAAAAAAGTCTGAATATTACAACTCATCAGTTGGACACGTGGGCAGTTGAGAGAATATTATTACTATTCTAAGATTTTAATTATAATAATAATTAAGCCAGCCTACAGCACGATAGACGCGCCGACCAACCAATTTAAAAAAGACTTTTGCTCCCAAGTGTTCGCCCCCCACAAATCATATTGTATTCTATTGGTATTTACTATACCATAAAATAACGTAATAAAAATAAATTATTAGTAGGAAATATTATTGAAGGAAAAAGGAATTTGTGAAGATTATTTCTTATTATAAGTTTTTTTTCTTTCTTTGTTTTTTTTTTTGTTAATTGGTTTTTCTGCGCCTGCTTTACAGCAATATTAATCCACTTGGACTCGTGAGTGTGCAGCGCCAAGGGCATCTCTTCCAGCATGGAACACAGGGGGTACGAACTCGGCCACAGTTCGAATCAAACTCATAACCTGACGGATCCTTCAACCCCTGTACACTTAGCTCCGCGGACCAGTTGAGCTACCCATCCTTGGGGTTTCTTATTATTTATTTGATTAATCATGGTCTTAATATTTTTCTATTTTAAGACATACTACCACTGTAATAGACTTCTACTTTAAGATTTTTCTTAATTTAGAGTCACTACAATATTTGTTCCATTGTATCTACGTATATTGCATTTGTCATTTTATTCATATAATGAAAAAAAATATTATTTTAGTTTTCTCCCGTGAATGTAAGCATGACTTGAACTACATAAATTATTATGTTTATTTATGTATTTATATTATTCTTTGAAAAGGGGCAGCTAGTTAAACCACAAAATATGAGTATTCACAATACAAACTATTCCTAACAAATAATTGAAAGAAATATTTTTCTTACCACATTTTACTTCCCAAAAGGCCCCTCTCATAATTTCAAACAATTGCAAACTCCCTCCAACCCAACCCTACGCTCATCCAAAACCACTTTACATTTTTCCTCATTTTCAACACTCAAAATCTTAACCCTCAAAATCACTTGCTTCCGTGCTAGAAGACCATCTTCAATGAAAAAATCGATGTTATTGGCGGAGTTTTCATCGTTTTTCTCAATACTAAGAGCGGTTGCGATCCGAAATTTCGAAGGTGGAAAGCACGAAATCTGTAAGAGATTTGTTGTTTTTTTTATCATATTCAACATTTGGATCTTGTAAAATAGTATGTTTTGGTGTTTTTGTTCATGGAAAAACGTTGCGGGATGTTCGTGAAAATCACCATGGAAGAACAGAACTGCGATCGGTTCGATATTGTGATGTCGAACCAATCGTATTCGTTCGGTCGGTCTCAACAGAACCTACATTTTAGGTTTTGTCTCCTCCGACCGAACCGTATATATATATATATATATATATATATATATATATATATATATATTATTTATTTATTTATATATTTTAAATAATTTCATTTATTATTTATTATGTTTTACATGTAGAAATGGCAAGAGGAAGAGGTTGGAGTGCATCATTAAGTCAACTAAGTACTTATCGGACCCGACTTACGACATCGGCTGGGAGACGACGCATACTTGAATCCAATTTGTCTAGTACCTGAGAGGATGTCGAACAAGAGGATGTTCAATAAGAAGAAGAAGAAGAAGAAATAGATGAAACTACCGCAAATGTACCTGAAGGTAGTACCAATACAGGAAATGTTCTGATGAAGGATGATGGTGTGCTTTGTCCTGGAGGCCCCATTGATACTTCAATCCTCACTAGCTTTAAGAAACACATTGCTACATTTATTGGAGAAATCAAGTAAGTAATTATTTATTTTAATTGAATAGTATATATTCTTGATGACGTGCGTGTTGACAATGGTAATTTAATTTAATCTTTGTTTGTTTTTTGTGTTGACAGCATCGTGATTTACTTCGTTGTATAAACCACAACGCCAAATTGCATGAGTGGGACTTAAATTGTCATCTGGAGAAAACAAGTTTCGATGAGATAATTGAGTCATCCGGTTTGAAGCTACTTATCAACTGCACCTACCTTTGTGCCAACAAACTTCGGATATGTTCATTTGTGGAGCGGTGGCAACCAAAGACAAATACATTTCACCATTCGTTTGGTAAAATGACTATTACATTGGATATTGTTGATTTACAGTTGAAGATCCCAGTCACTAGCAAAACGGTCTTTGCACCTCCAGCGGACAACGAAAGTGCACACTCGTTACTCATGCAAGCATTGGGAGTCACGTACGCGCAAGCACATGACGAGATCAAAACTGCAAAAAGGGAAAACTGGGCGCCTGAGCTGGCTAAAGGACCTTTTTGGCAAAGCTAGGGAGGACAACATCCCTTACTCATCAATTGAGTGCAAAACGAGGGCTATTTTTCTATACTTGTTGGGATGCACGTTGTTTGTGGACAAGTCGGGAACACGAGTCTATGTCACTTATCTACATTTGTTGATGGACCTAAACGCAATTAGTTCATACTCATGGGGCGCTGCATGTTTAGCATTGTTGTATCGACGGCTGGGGTACACCACTAAACAAGAAGTTTCTGGAATTGCAGGATATCTCACCTTGCTCGAGGTCTACTCTTCCTTACCTTTTAATTTGTTTTATATTACTTTGAGCAAAATGTTTATTGTACTTATCCTTATTTTTTCAAGCTTGGTGTTATGACCATTTTACATTGGTTCGTTCACATGTCAACCCCTCATATACGAACAACCTCCCACGAGCTCAAAGATGGATCCCAAAAAAGGAAATGGGGTTAAGAGACCACCATGTGTTCGCTTTGCACGAGGCACTTGATTGATTGACTCTGTCACACCCCAGTACAAAGCACACCGCAGTGTCTAGTACCCCGGGATGTGATGAGTACCCCCGCAGGGCGTACTCCAGTCGTTACATACCACATAATATTGTCTCATCCCAGTACACAGCCCACCGCAGCGTCTAGTACCCCCGGGATCATTTGTACACACTATTCACTCATGAATAGTACAGGGCCTCCCCCAGAGTCGAACTCGAGACCTCATAAGGTTTAATTCCGAACTCTGAGTAACCACTAAGCCAATGT
The DNA here is from genome assembly GCA_035771175.1 of Paratinospora sagittata. Taxonomy (NCBI): domain Eukaryota; kingdom Viridiplantae; phylum Streptophyta; class Magnoliopsida; order Ranunculales; family Menispermaceae; genus Paratinospora; species Paratinospora sagittata. Next base: position 171,126 of record CM069596.1, read on the forward strand.
TAAATTGAATTAACATAAACAACTTGTATACATTATTCAAAATGACAAAACAAGACGCAAGTCACATAACATAGAAATGTTTTGAATCTACTGTCACGATCCCTCCATAAGGTGACGTCACAACCGACACAGAATACCATATATGTAACTTCCCAAAAAATATTTCATTTAGCCCATGACTCAATTGCATGTTTCCCAAACTCTACGTGTTGCCTTGATGTGTATGATTGTGTGTTTGATGCTTGGTATGTGTTAGTCCAAGTTTGTTTGTATAATCTTTAATTGTTTAATTATTTGTATGTGATTATTACTTATAGAAAGAATTATCGTTGGTGCTATTATTATCTTTGGCCATATTATTATTGGTGGGCTATTTGTATTAATATCATTAGCCATATTAATTCTATTTTAAGGGTGGCTTGTTGGAGAAGCTACATGTAATAATTTGTTGAACAAGTCATTGTTTGTCTTGTAACTTGTTGAAAGGACCACATTAAATGTCCTCATTTAATGCACTTTTAATCAATATATTTGGTTGACTTATACGTATACTGAAAAGTATAATACACGTATAACGTACATGTGACAAATGAACTTGTACATGTCAAAAGTGAGTTCGGAATGTGATTTTAAATAGAAATCGATTTGCAATACGTGTATGTCTCATGTGGATTGAGTGTATAGAAGAAGAGGATGATGAATGAAGTAAGAAAAAATAAAATAAAATATTGTTCATTTGGTACTGTTCACCAAACAGTACTATGAACAGTACTCAGATGGAAAGATAAAAAAAATAAAAAATAAAAATTAAATGAGTTGCTGAATGAAAAAAAAACAGAAAGAAAACGAACGAAAAGGAAAGAAAGGGCAGAGAGAAGAAGGAGAAGAAGAAAAATGGGAAACGCGGGATTCGCGCGAAATCTGGACTCGTGGTAAGTGATTTCTACTCTAGTTCTTCGTAAAATTGATATCTAAGTTAGATGTAAACCTTCTAGCGGAGTAATTTTTGCTGTGGGAGCCGTTTTACGGCATTTTCACCAATTGAGGTTTTGACCCAATGTGAATGAAAATCCGCTAGAAAGGTAGAAAAACACTCCCTAGACTGTAGGGACCCCGAATATGTGGTTAGATTCCATTTATGTGTTCATTTGGAATATGTATGGCTGTTGGAAGTTAGAGTATCTATTGGAGACCATTCCCGATAAAACGTTAGTTTAAGTCTATAGAATGGTAGAATGCACTGTTGCGAGTGCATCGATGCTCATTTCATGATTTTTGGAGACCGTTTGACAATTTTAGTATAATTTACATCTTTTGAATGAATAGTGACGACGTGAACAGTGGTATGAATAGTACTATAAACAGTGATGTGAACAGATATGTGAATAGTACTATAAACAGTGATGTGAATCCAATGAAACTCAAGTTTGAGATCATAGAATCGTAGAGAATTGAATTCCGGACGTTTCGATGTTAAGATCATGATTTTTGGATATGATTTGATATTTTTAGTATAGCGTTTTGGTGAGTTGAAATGGTGATTCTCATGATAATCTATGGTTAATTTCAGTGTTTAAATTGAGAGCTTAAGTGCATGGAGAAACGCTCTTGAGGAAGCAATGACGTTTATTGTTGCTCGGATATATTGGCTTAGAAACCCTGTGTAACCACTGTGAGTATAGTTTTCTTGATTTGGTTCTTGTATGACATTATACGCATATAAAATGTTTGATTGTATGCATGTTATATTTATATATAATGCAATGAGTTTTATGGATCATGCAAACTGATTTTAGCACTTGGCGTTTCTAATGATGTTATTTTTAGGAATTAGACCCGGATGAGGTTTTGCGAGTCCTCATTGTCAGTAGGCCTGTCCTAAAAAGGGTTGCGATCCTTGAAATGACTGTGAATTGGGTAATGAGATGTTGTGGTTACCTTGTAACGGTCATACAAGGGTTAGACTCGCTCTCTTGCCTTGAGGAGGAGGGAGATTGTGCATTGTGTTATTGAAAACTCGTGCAATTTATGTTGTTGACATGTATAATATATTCGTTGAATGATGCATGTGTTGAATAAGTGTTTGAAATGATTTTAAATGTCATATTTCTCTAAATATATATAATTACCATCTCAAGAACTATATTCACTGAGCTGTTGTTTGCTCACCCCATTTCCTTAAATATTTCAGGTATTGAGTCGAAGGGAAAAGGAAACTCCGTGAGTGATAATCATGTGAGCCTTCGTCTGGTATGTGTACGCTTGGAGGAAATAGCTTATATTGCTAGTTTGATATATATACTTATCACACATTATATATATATATATATATATATATATATATATATATATATATATATATATATATATATATATATATATATATATATATATATTATCATCTAAATGGGATGTGCGGGCATATATATAGCTTAATATATTGGATGATGAAATGAAAATGTGATGTGTGAATGAATGGAATGATTATAGAGATCTATATTGGATTTGATTTGTGGTATATTAGGAAAAAAACTTCTGTAAATGTTGGGAAGGATTGTGAGACTACGTGAAGGCTGACAGTGTATTATATACTATATATGAGTATGTACAGTGTATAGTACATTGTGCCGGTCATGACGCCAGCCTACGTCAGGGGCGTCGTGACATGATGAATATGAGAAATATATTGGAATGTGTGGTATAGAATGGGGGTGCTAGTTATTAATGAACCATGGGAGCATGGGAGCATGGGAGCAACACTTATGACTTGCTAAATTGAAAATACGTTCCCCCCATCTTGAACGTCCAAATGAGAAAAAAAGAGAAGAAAAAGAAGAAGAGAAAGGAGGAAGAAGAAGAAGAAACCCTAAGGGAGATTGAGTTTGAATCTCTACATCTAAGGTAAGAAAATGTAGTTTTCTTCCATAAATCTCTTCCCTAATGTATTCTCTAACTATTGAATGGTATAAATTGTTGAATGGTTCACGTTTTGGGGATGACCTAGAATGGTTTTGAGCTTGTATGTGCTTGTATGAACTTGTTAATGGTGGATTAAAGCATCCTAGACCTAAACCCACGCCCAAGGAGTGATTTCAACACTCTTGGACTTGATTTTGATGTTATATGGGATTAGGGTTTCCATAGAAACCCTAAGAATCGAGGTGAATGTCATGGATTTGGGTTCCTAAGGTGATTTGGAACCCAATAGTAGCATTTTTCCCAATTTCTAGCTAAAATTTGGTGGAGCTACTTGTAAATGAGCCTACCATTGGTTCATGGACTTAGACCATCCCAAATAACTTGCATGTCAACTATGTTGATTTAGTTGGTATAATTAATTGATTCATGGTTTCAATTTTGGGAATTTCATGCTATAGTTCAATGTTTAGTGTAATTATGCCCTATGCCCAATTGTAGAGATTTTCCTCAATTTGGTGAAAATGATGAAATTAGATTGAGAATGTTCAATTGGGATGAGTTAAGTCTAATTGGACCTAAATTAGCTTGATTCATATAGTAATCAATTTATTATGATTATGCTATGGGCTAGGCCAAATGATTTGAAAGTTCCCAAATTTTAGGGTTTTTATATGCAATTGATCATTAATTATGAAATTGAGATAATTTATATCTAATTAAGCATTAATTGAGTTGATTCATGTTTTGAATTGGCCTATGTTGTGTATTATATGGGTTAGGCCTATATGTGGATAAAATACCCAAATTAGGCATAGTAGTGCCTAGGGATTAAATGTGGGTATTAATGGTTGAATTGATGGTTTGCGATTAGGAAGAAGGCATTGGGAGGGGAATTTTGACATGATTACCCTTCAAAAATAAAAAAATTTCACAAATGTCATCAAAACACAAATATTGACCCATTTGCTCTACTTTACTATTCAGCGCCCAGTCAGCCGACACACAAGCGCCGCGTGGGCGGTGGTGGTTGAGTTTTTAGGAAGACGTCTTTTGAAAAAATGTCTTCCTCAATGATTTTTTTACAGGGAAGTCGTTTTTCAAAAGACGCATTCTCTTCAAAAATAAAATTTTGTTTTAAGGGAAGGGGTCTTCCTAAAAGACGCATTCCCTTTAAAGAATTTTTTTTTAAAGCAAGGGAAGGTCCCTAAACCTAACCCCATAAATACCCCACCCGCAACCCCACTCTTCACTATCCTACCCCACACTCACTCCTCTCTCTGAAACTCTTTCGACCGTCGCCGTCGTATCGTTCCATCACCGTCGCCGTAGCCGTTCCGTCGTCGTCGTCGTAGCCGTCGTCGGCAGCCTCGCTCTCTTCTTACTTGCGACGCCATTCCCTCTTTCTCTCTCTGCAACTCCTTCCTCCGTGTAAACTATTAATTTTTATAATAGTTTTTCTTGGCTTTGCTTTAAATTTTTATTTGTGTAAAGTATAAATATTATAGTGTAATGTATAAATATTATAGTGCAATTTTCTTGATTTTGCTTTATATACCCCAAATGGACTTAATTAAAACAAAACTTGATGAGTTCAATTAAAAAAATTGTGCATCATAATCAACAAATTAGAGTTATTAAATCAATACAGAGAGTATCAGGAGAAAATTTTCATTTAGTGTTATTAAATCAAAATCATAGAATGGTTTCATAGAGGAAACTATTAGAAATAAATTATATCATAGATTTAATAACACTTCAGGGAAAGTGAAATATGCAAAGACTCGAGAATGAAATGATGCATAATAGATCAATAATGATATAGATGCCCGATTGAGAGAGCTAAAACTATGCCACCAAAAAATCAATTTATTTACATTTAATTTGTACTAGGAGATCATTACATATAAATAAATATTCTTTTGTTAATCTCCTAGTTGTTAATATCATTACATTAATGAAAAGAGAACATTTATATATAATCAATAAAGTCTATTTAAAGAAGTCAGTGGCTTGAATTTGGACTTATATAATTAATTATGGCGTTTGGTTTTTGTTTCAGAAAAGATTTTGCCACATTCACTAATTCTTCTTAAGTGGTCCGTGATTATACTGTTCAATCTTCGGGAAGGTCAAATGTTAATTACATTTCTTTTTAATTGTTACTTTGTTGAAATCATAGGCTTTAATTTCATATTTTGTTTGAAAGAATGACGATTGTATTTTGCTTATTATGTCCAGATGACAGATATGTTAGTTTCTATAATATGCTACAACGGTAGTTCTGTAGTACATGGTTCGCGAGGTGCATCATACGATAGATCGCCAGTCGGGCTTCTAAGAGTCCGATTAGGCATTGGTCTTGAAGAATTTGAAGGGGTTATTCGAGGTGCACTAGGGATTTCAATCTGTGCAACGATCAATATCACCTATAGATATCCTTTGTTTTATGGCGATAATGATTTCAATTATACGGTGCTTCCGATTAGCACTGAGCAAGCGCTAAGGGATATTTTTTCCATGTTGCAAAAGCTCCCACCTCCTACTAATATGGAGGTGTATGTAGAAGTTGTTGGTGGAAATCCAACCCAAGGTCGTCAAACGGGTCTTCGTCGAAGCCACATGAATTTTGGCGGTCATAGTGCACGGAGATCAATGAAGCGCATTGGTCCGAGTACAACTTCACCTATTGATGCTACAATCGATCACATGACCAATGATTCTGAAGATGCCAGCCCTTCCAATGTACATTTGTCTGATGATGAATTCAATTTTGAAGACGACAATGCCCACTTTGACGAAGACAATGATGAAAACAGTGATGACGATGATGGACATGAGATGGATAATTTTGTTGATATGCGTGGTACTTTGTTGAGAGTAATTGAAAATGATGGGTCTATGTATGTATCGCCACTACGAGAAGATGGCAATGGCATAAGCATTGAAGAAACAGAGTTACAAGACACTGAGTTGCATAGTATGGGTGATACACCGCAAGAAATCGGGATTGTTTGAGATCACAAAATGCCCATTCCCACACACATGTATTTTTGCCCAAATGTCTCAAGATCATAGACAATTGGATTTAAAGCTAATATATCGCGATATTTTTGATATTGTAAAGCGATATCCTTCTATTTCTGTGTCGGCGCTACAAGTAATTAAAAATAATTACAAATATGATGTGCATTACAGAAAAGTGTGGCGTGCAAAAAAAAAGGTGATGGAAAAGATATTTGGTGATTGGGAGGGATCATATAACCTACTCCCAAAATGGATGGATGCATTGAATGCTAGTAATCCAGGTTCGCACGCATTTGTAAATCACTACGAACCTGACAACAATGGGACTGCCACGTTTCATCGTTCTTTTTGGGCTTTTGGTCCCTCAATTGAGGGTTTTAAGCATTGTAGGCCTATCATACAAATAGATGGTACACACTTATATGGAAAATACCGCGGTAAGTTGCTCATTGCCACGACAATCGATGCAATCAGTCACATATTCCCTCTCGCATTTGCTATTGTTCATCAAGAAAATACTGACAACTGGGCATGGTTTCTAAGGAAGCTTCGTTATAGCGTGACTAATAGAGAAGGCATTTGCCTTGTCAGTGATCGTCACCCTGGCATATTGAATGATGTTAAAAGAGTAGAGAATGGTTGGACCGAGCCTAAGGCATATCATAGGTTTTGTTTGAGGCATGTGGGTAGTAATTTCAATGATAAGTACCATACGAGAAGTTGAGAGATTTGGCCAAGGCAGCAGGGTCACAACACCGACCACGTAAGTTTGAGGCACTAATGAAAGAACTAGAGCACCAGAAAGAGGGTTGCACAAGATGGTTTAATCCTATTACCTTTCCTAAAGAGAGGTGGACAATGACTTACGATGGTGGGGTGCGGTATGGTTAGATGACTACCAATGTGGTTGGTTAGTCTATGCATTTACTTATTTGAATTCTCTGAGCTATTTTTTTATTGTCTACTTTACTAATATTTTGTGCAATTACCGTCTGATTTGTTTCCTATTTTTTTCTTTAGAGTGTTTCAATGGAGTATTGAAGAGGGCTCGATTTTATCCGGTCACAACATTGGTGCAGTTGACGTTTTATAGATGTGTTGTGTGGTTCATCGTTATACAGCAAGAAATAGATGAAGCAATTACTAATGGAGGAGTTTTCACAAAGTATGCTGTTGAGAAAATGATAAATTGGGGGCTTAAGGCAGGGAACCACACTGTTACATTGATCAATCGACAACTTAAGACATTTGAGGTTGTTATCGGTATACAGGATGCCCGCATGAACAAAAGGGGAAACAAGCAGGTCGCTCGACTAAAAGATCATTTCTGCAGCTGTGACAAATGACAATGTTGTGGGATTCTTTGTTCACACGTCCAAGCAGCGTGTCGTTATGCTTCGATCAATTGTGACCAATACATTGATCATTGGTATCTCCTCGAGCATTACTCCAAGTGTTATGAACCTTAGTTTCATCCCATTTCGCACGAATCTTATTGGCAACAATGTACTATTTTGTATACGGTGATACCTGATTTTGATCATGTTCGCAAATCTGGTCGACCAAGGTCGTCGCGCATAAGAAATGAGATGGATATAAGGGAACCCTCGTCTAAGATTAGATGTGGACATTGTGGACAAGAAGGCCACAACAGGCAGAGTTGTCCAACCCTCTGTGATGGGGCTGCATAAGCTATTGTTTGCCCACATATGCACATATGTTTCGTATTTTCTACTTTTTCAGTCTCCTGTATCTTTTACAATGTAATATGACACTTTTGGATATACTTTGTCATGTACGAGCTATTGTCTGATAATGATTATCGCATGCAGTTGTAGTGTTCTATACCTTCTGATTATATAGTGTTTTATTGTCTGATATTTATCTTTTTCTAATATTTCTTCATCTACGTTTGATGCTAATATGTGCTAATTAAATGTAATGTTAGTTCATCTAGGTTAAATGAATCCAGGACCTTTAGATCCATCAGTATTGTCGTTGCAGGCCCGTCATCGATCTGGTTCCATCTGGGATGGAGAGGTACTCACATTTTATTTTGATATTTAATTCCTTTTGAATTAAATCTTTCATTGACAATATAATATTTTTGGCTTTGCAGCCAGTGCAAGAGTTGCATTGCCGACGCAGGGAGGCCGTGGTCCATCGCACACTCCCACTTGACCCACGTATTATTTCATACTTGCAGCGAGCTGATTTTTACGGGGTAGCACGTGTTGGATTCATTCAGTTGGGTCATCACGTGTATATATATCTTACAATGTCATAAATAAAACCAAGATAAAAATACTCACTATACAATAAAGAGATCTATTGCACTCTACAATATTCCCAAGCTCATCACGTGTCACTACCACCGTATACTGTCCTCAACTATTCCAAACTTTGTTATAATTTTACTAAAAGATAATAACCAATAATTTCCCATATTATTGCACCATCAATCTCTAGCTGTTTCACAGCTAATATAATAGGCCTAATTGTACCATTAATTTATTAATATAACATCAGTAATAATCATTTTCCATGAAATGATTCTCAACGCCCTAAGCTCTAACTGTTTCACATCCTATATATACATAGCGATTACACTTTTGAACTTAAATTTCACAATTGAATACCTCCATCTCAATCATTAGTCACTTACCAATCAATTGTATCACAAAATCCCACAATTACCACACCAACCATGTCATCCAACTACACCAATCTGACCATTGAAAACGCAAAAAAAATGACATATGTTATACAACTTGGCACAAAGAATGAAAATATACAAATTTTATTAAAAATGATAAATTTTTACCTTCAAATCAAAAGCCCTTCTTCCTTCTTCCTTCTTCCTTCCTCTTTCCTTTTCTTCGTTTTGCTCTTCGTTCTGGTTATAAACATGGAAATGGCTAAATAATAAAATAAACTTAAACAAATATCATGCTCCCACCTCATAACCCAATTACTCCCTTTCTAACTTTATTTTATTTTTTCTTATTATTTTATTGTTGTACAAAATAGTTGGGGGAGAGATACATTTACAAATGCCAATGTCATAGTTTGTCCTATTCACTTTATTCCATGCGCCACCTAACCTTATTATGTACTTATTCTTTTTATTCATTTTATTTTATGTGCCACCCAACCTTATTATTTATTTATTGTTTTCATTAACTTATTTTTAGCTTTTACTATTCACATGTATTCACATACATGTGTATAGTTGATTCTTACGTGCAAAATATACGTATTATATACTACAATATATGTATATGTCACGTAGGTGTATAATTAAAAATATGAGGTGTTACATGTACGTCGTGTTTAGATCTACAGTATCTATGTTGGTACTTTCGTGTTCCAATTTGTATACCATGTATGATATCTCCCATTCTTTAGCAATGGGACGACATAATCTACGCCAGTTTGGTGAAACCGGAGGTATGGGGCATGAAGGACGAAGCACAACCTACCACAAATGCAGTCATATCATTATTTGCATTATATAAAGACACATATTTGTTTTCAAAAGTAATAGAAATTAAAATCTAGTTATACTTGCACAAAGTGGTTGTTGTTGACATAACCAATGTCAATCATATGACGTGTAGTAAATGGTGGAGCCCCGGTGTAGAGTGGTAGGAATGTCAAACATTGAGACATTGACATGAGCACTATCACCGAATTATAACATGAGGCTATCATCAAACTCATGTCTGGATAAGTCATCCATGCATGGTAAGGTGTTGGAGTGTCGTAACAACTCAAAGACATGATTATCTGTTGAACCTTCTCTGAAGTACCCAAAATTGTCATGTAGTGATATTTGAAGCTTCCCACCTATCTTAATAAGTCCTCCCTCACTTGTCGACATCCATCTGTTCTTAGACCCACTGACTCGACAATGGCCTGATACCCACAGTGTCCATCAGGTTTGACATCTACAAATCGATTGATGTACTGACGACAACCACTAGGGAGTTGTTCAACATAGACATGAGCTTTATTTGAATTAGAGTACCTAGCAGCTTGTTTTCGCACCTTTCTTGCTTTGACCTTGTCCACGGGAAGATTGCTACTTCGTATGAAATTTTCAATCCAATTCATCCACGATTTATTTTGGCTGAGGCTGCCGACCTGTTGGTCAGTATCAGTTTTACCAATACTCATTTTTGGTAAAAACTTCACCGGGACCTGAATCACAAGCTCGGCCTCGGACGAGGAGGCTAGCTTAGAAAGGGCATCGACCAAGGTATTTTATGTTCTTGGCACCTGTGTCAATTCATACTTTTTGAACCTTCCTAGCAGGGCCAAGGCTTCTTTCAGATACGCTTGCATTATGTCATCCTTGGCTTGATATTCTGATGTAATTTGCCCCACGATGAGCTGGGAAACGCAGTGGATGACCAATTTACTTACCCCTCAACTGAGAACGAGTCGTAAGCCAGCCAAAAGTGCTTCATACTCTACTTCGTTGTTGGATACTAGGAAACCGAAGCGAAGAACACACAGATGTTTCATACCTCTGGAGGAGATGAGTACTATTCTCACTCCACATCCCTTCTTGCAGGAAGAGCTGTCGACGAACAATTTCCATGCCTCTTGAGGGCCAAGGTCGGTAGGCTAATCTATTTGCGGCAGCTCAAACAAAAAATCTGCAAACACTTGACCATTCATAGTTGTACGAGGTCGGTACTCGATGTCAAATTCACTCAACTCAATGACCCACTTAGTAAATCGTCTAAATGTCTCTTACCTTAAGAACACCTGTCTCAACGGGTGCTTGGTGAGGACGACTATGGTGTGAGCCTGGAAATAAAGTCTCAGTTTTTGAGCTAACGTGACCAGTGCGAGGGCAAGTTTTTCAATCTCTGGATATCTTATCTCTGCATCGAGTAGGGACTTGCTGATGTAGTATACCGCCTTCTGGTTTCCTAGCTCTTCCCTGACCAATGCAGAACTGACTGCTGCTTCTGAAACTGCTAGGTACAGGAAGAGCTGTTCTCCATGAAAGAAGTCTGTCCTAGGTAAGCCTTTAGCTCCTGAAAGGTCCTCTCACACTCCGAGGTCTATTTCACAGCCTTCTTCTTGATCAGCTTGAAGAACGGAAGACGTCTATCTATGGACTTAAAAATGAACCTGTCAATGCGGCTATGCACCCGGAGCCTTTGGACTTCTTTCACGGTCCTAGGTGACCTCATGTCGACCAGAGCCTAAATCTTGTCGGGGTTAGCCTCGATTCCTCTTTGATTAATAAGGAATCCGAAGAATTTACCAGAGTTCACTCCAAAAGTGTATTTGGCGGGGTTGAGCTTCATGTGATACTTTCTAAGTATCGTAAACACGTCTATCAGGTCAGTAGGATGAGCTGTTGCTTCCACGCTTTTGACCAACATGTCATCGTCATAGATTTTCATGTTGATTCCAATCTTCTCTCCGAACATGCAATTTACCAGCCTCTGGTAAGTAGCCCCGACATTTTTTAGGTCGAAGGGTATCACCTTGTAATAATACAGACCTCGGTCTGTAATGAAGGTTGTTTTTTCTTCATCTCTACGACTCAGTACAATCTGGTTGTACCCTGAGTTGCGTCCATGAAGCTCAACAACTCATGACTTGTCGTTGCGTTCACTAGTTGATCAATGCGGGGTAATGGGAAACTATTTTTTGGGCAGGTTTTGTTCATATCAGTGAAGTCAACACACGTTCTCCATTTTTCATTGGGTTTTTTGACCATTACCACATTGGCCAACCAGTCTGGATAGAACACTTCCCTGATGAAGCCTGTCATTAGTAGTTTGTTTACATCTTCCCGTAGACCTTGAGCTCTGTCGGAACTGAGAGTCATTCTCTTCTGTAGAACTGGTTTGGCCTCTGGGTCGACGTTGAGACGATGTATCATGACGCTGGTCGGTATGCCAGGCATGTCTTCCTGAGACCAGGCAAAAATATCCTCATGCTCCCGTAGTAGGCCGACCAGTTGGTCGGTGAGGGAAGAGCTCATACTTGTATCGACCTTGACAGTTCTCGCTGGATCTTCGCCAATCTGTACCTCGGCCCATTCATCTTGGGGTTCCAGCCCCGACACCTCTTCTCTGGGGTCGAGATTAGGGCTGGCTGGGTCTTCCAACAACATTAATTGCTCATCTGTAGTTTGAAGATTGTCCTCATGCCCCATTTTTTCTTCACGGTCTGAGACTCTTTTTGGCTGCCTCGTACCACTTCGACACTTGCTCTGCTGGGAACTTCAGTTCTAGGTGATAGGTTGATACCACGACCCTTAGACTATTGAGAAGTGGTCTCCCAATAATGATGTTGTAGACAGTAGGGCACCTTACCACCAAAAAGCTGGTCATGACCGTGACCTTGTGCTCTGAGTCTCCTACTGTCACTCGCAAGGTTATTCTTCCTTTCGACATGATGTTATTCCCAGTGAAACCGATCAGAGGGATATCCACATGGCTCAGCTGATCCTTGGTCAATCACAATTTCTCGAACGTTGACCAGTAAAGGATATATGTCGAGTTGTCGTTGTCGACCACAATTCGACTAATTTTATAGTTGGTCATGGTTATCGTGCCACTAAGGCATCTGTGTGCGGAGAGAGTATGTCTTAGGCCTCCTCTTCGGTGAAGGTAATTGCGAAGTCCAATGGCTTTTGCTTCTCAGGTCGGTATCCAAGGTTCGTGACTTCTGACCTGGATTCTCGAACGTAAGCCTTCATAGCCCGGTTAGAGGTACCGATCTAGTCTTCACTAAAGATCGTTATGATTTCGCTTACTAGCCCCGCTTGGTCATTTTCTGGAGTCCTCTGTCAGTTGGAGTCCTTCACGAACTCCTTCAAATGACCTTTCCGAATTAATGTATCGATCTCTTGCTTGAGGTCGTAGCACTGGTCGGTATCGTGACAGTGGTCTTAACGATACCGACAATACCTTTTCTTATCCCTTTACTCTGCAGGTGTTTTTAGCTTTCTGGCCCATCGAATGTAGTCTATGTTCTGAATCTCGAGGAGAATTTGCTCTCGTGAGGCAGTAAGGGGGGTGTAGTTGGAATAGACATTTTGGGGTACTTTGTTACTCATCTGTTCTTGGCCGCCAGTGTCCAATCTCTTTCCGCCTCGGCTGTCTTGTTTCGAGTCATATTCATTTTTTCGCTTCTTCTCTTTCTTTGAGCTTTTTGGGGACCCATCTCCCCCTTGCATTGCATCATTCTGCTTGACGACATTGATGTACTTCTCTGGTCGGTGCAGGATTTCTTCTTAGGTCCGAGCTTCTTTTTTTCAAATGGAATAGTGAAACTTTTCAGGCCTTAATCCTACAAGGAAGGCGTTGATTGCCGTCTTGTCATCACAGTCGTCCACCTTGACTCGCACATCATCGAAACGACCGAGGTATTCATTCAGAGGTTCACCTTTCTTTTGCCTGATAGCAAGCAAGTTGTTCATAGGTTTCTCTCTCTCTCCTTCTTTCCAGCGAAGTGATTCATGAACTTGTGGGCTAAGTGGCCAAAAGAACATATAGAACCGGTTTAGAGCTTCCGGTACCACTTTTGAGTTGGTCCGCCAAGGGTGATCTTGAAACCCTTGCACATGGTGGTGTCATCATAACCCTTGAATTCTATCCAGGACTTGTTGTTCTCGATGTGCTCTCTCGGGTCCACCTTCCTTTTGAACGTCCTGACTTCTGCGGTCTTGACATTCTTTGGTAGCGGTGTTTGGAGTATATCTTCGATGAAGGGAGAAGGGAGTTTCTTACACTCGTGGTAGTGCCGAGGTGCGGATCTAGTAGTCTCAGAGCGCTCTGATTCGTACGACTTTCTTGGCGTCGACCTGACAGGACCAGGATTTCCTAACGCAGCTCTTTTTGATGATACTGACCTGTATGAGGTAGGTTTCGCAAATCTTGGCTTTTCCGAAAGAGCTGACCTAATCCAGGAGAACACTGAGCTGTGGCTTTTTTTGGCGTCTAGCGAGTGACGCAAGTCTTTAGCAGATAAAGACTTACAATTTGCGTTCGGAGGTTGTTTTCCCGATACCCACCTCTTCTTTGAGGTTACACTTCGGCACCTACTCTCTTCCTCTTTCTGATATTGAAAACTAGGAGGTGGTTGGTGGCTATGAAGTGGTCGTAAGGGGAGTACCTCCCTCAACACTCGTTGTTACTCCAAGACGTTTTGAGACATGTTCTCCAAGTTCATCTCTATGGTAGTCAACCTTGATTTCTTAGCAGAGTTCTTTAACTGCTTTTTTGGTGGTCTTCCCCTTTGTTTTTGGGGTGCCATCGGTGTGGCGATGGGCTCCACCTCAACTGGTATTTTTGCCTGTTGACTCATGACGACAGAGCTGTTTCTGACTTGCAATGTCGATCCCCACAGACGACACCAAATGTTAGTGCAAGATTTGACCAACACCAGTAGACAATGAGATGGAGGAAAGATGTTGATCTGGAACTTGTCGGAGTGCTGGAGAAATCGCCGGAGGTTGATTATCTGAGAGTGAGAAAACAAGAGAAAATAAGCTATCGTAAGGAACACCGTTGTGGCATCAGCGAAATACCCTCCGATGCCTAAGTTAGTTAAGAGCTTCGTGGAGTTAATAGTACTGAACTAGGTCGAGAATTGCTTACTTCCTCCTTAGAGGTTATGGTCTTTTTATAGATAAGGCTTGAGGTCTTTGGCCTTGTACTAGAGTTGTTATAGAATCAAGAATCAATCTTGTGCTAGAAGAGCAAGTTTGATTTCTAGTAGAATTAGGAAGATCTGGTACAATCCTTATAGGATTATGATGGCTTACTAGCCTCCTGGTCGAACTAGTAGAGTTTTAGGCCTTATCATAGTCGAATTAGGAGTAGATCCCGAACTTATCGTAGTAGATCACGCCTTATCCCTATTTGATCATGCATTCAGTCGTCATTCGTTTTGGAGTCGTAGATCTGTTCAGATCGGTATGCCGATCTGTAGTCTTCTGTTTTGTCTACTTGCTAGCGAAGGTATGGTCTGTAAAGGAGATCGGTAGATATTGGTCGGTAGGACACATCATGTCTCACCGGGCTGATGTTGTTGCCCTATAGTCTCTGACCTGTTATCAAGGTCGGATTATTGCAAATAATACATCATCATGGTCGGTAGGTCTCGAGCTGTGTGCACGACTGAGTAGATCTACATTCTCTGTCCAGAATAGGTCGGTATATCCATCTGGTCTGCATTACATCCTATTTGGTGAAACATGCATGGCTGATATGTCTTATACTTGGTATATGGTCCAACACAATTCAAAAAGAAAAAAAATTTAGAAAACGTCTTTTTATCGTTATCTGAAAATAACCTATTTTTTTAACAAAAAAATAAAAAATTTGTTTTTGAAAGCTTTTGAATCAAACAATAGTTTGGTGATTTTGAAATTTTGGATACAAAAAACTGTATCTAGATCACGAACGAGCGTGCCTAACTTTTTTGATTTAGGTTGGATTCCCCTTCTTATCCAAAAAGGTCGTAAACTTAGATAATTAGCTAGTCTTGAGTGATTAGTACACGATTTGTTATAATTGGACCCAGAACATAAAAACTTGAAAGTTTGTATAATTCCAAATTGGGCCAGACCCAAAGGTAAATAATGGTCCAACCCAATGAACTATGGTCGCACCTTGCCGAATCACGTCCGATTTAGAATATATAAGGCACATTTTAATTCATCCTAGCGCAAAACACAGGTTTACAAATCGATCAACAGTGCAATGGATTCCAGGCCCACAATTAGGGTGATTTAACATACTCCATACATATTATTACATTTACTCATTGCTAATAACAACATTTTTTTTTTATACAGCTAATAACAACATTGGAAAAAGAAAAATACTTAAAAATAACATAGAAAGATGTAATTTAAAAAAGACACAATACTTGGGATAGGAATAAATAAAAGTAAGCATCGGTAGTTGTTGGTAGAGAGCCACATGACATGAATACTCACGAATATCATCAGCACCAATCATAAATAGATTAATCGTAGATAGCTCCAGTCCGCCAGACTGGTATTTTTGTTACGCACCCTAGTACTAATAATCAAGGCAAAAGCAGAGGATATGGCTTGCGCTGCCGCAGCGTGCTGCTCCGGCGGTTGCAGCGACGGGGCAGAGTGCGACAATGGTACGATAGGTTTGGTGGAAGGCGGAGGATCACTTACAAGCACCTCCGCCGCGCCTAGTTCTCGTGGCCTCTGCTTCAAGTGCAAGGCCAACGAAGCCATCACCAGTGTGGAAGGGAATAGCACTTGTCTCGGATGCTTCCGCGCCTCGCTCTACGGGAAGTTCAAGCAAGCCGTCACTTCCCAATCTATGATAATTCCGACTGATAACGTTCTAGTTGCCTTCTCCGGCGGTTCTGCCTCCAGGTTTGATTCTACTCCTTATTCCTTTTAATTCCCCCAAATTCGTTGTTCAAATTTGGGTTTGTAATTTATCCCAACTATAACCGCTTGTTGTGTCATATGATTGATCTTATTATGGTTTCAACTAGGGTGGTTCTACAGTTTGTCCATGAGATGCAACAAAAAGCACAAAGGAATTTAGATGCAAGTAGAGATAAATCATATCCAGTATTTGTTGTTGGAGTTGCTTTTGTCGATGAGAACGTTGCTTTTCCCATCACTTCAAATGAACTGGACAAAGGAATTCAAGACATGAGGATGATCGTGTCAAATTTACCTCCACCAGCGAAAAAATTGCATGTTATGCCCATTGAAAATATTTGTCATACAAAATCAATGGATGGAAGAAACAGGTTGAAAGAGTTGTTAGATAACATTACTGACGTCACTGGGAAAGAAGATTTTTTGCAGCATCTTCGTATGCTATGCTTGCAAAAGGTTCAGTTTTGTATTTTAGTGATTAGCTTGTGTAAAATAACACGAAGGAGTATCATTCTTCAGAGATTTATTTCTTATTGTTTGTGTCTTGCAGATTGCATCGGAGAATGGATATAACAAATTGATATTAGGATCATGCGCGTCAAAGATTGCTTGCCATGTCATTTCAGCAACTGTGAAGGTCTGTCATTGGATTTGTATTTTAGAATGCTTTGTAGTTAACATATGCAATTTCCTTTCTTTTAATACTGAAAAAACCTACTTATTTTGATGAAAGTTAATTGTCTTCAAGAGTTATGAATGCAGAGAAATTTTCAGATAACAAAATCATAGAAATATTTAGTTGTGCAATAAGAAATATAATATGAATTCAGGGGGATTTAGTTCATTGAATTACTTTATTGGGACTTAAAAAAGAGGAAGCACTTTTAAGTTATCTGCTTGATGAGTGTTAACTCGTGGATTATGCAATGCTCATTGCATAATTGACTTATTTAAGTGTCATAATTGCTGATCATCTAGTAAATGCACCACATAGATTTTTCTATAATTAATGATTGAAGAGAATTGCCTGATGTATGTATGGTTTATAAGGACAATCCCCTCTCCTAGTATAACAAGGGTTTAATGTATTCCTATTACAAACCATCTAGTTTGACGTTGATTATTATAAACAAATTTGTATAGGGTTGTGCCATAAAAAAGTACTATATATATATATATTTTTTTTTTTTGAGAAGATATAATGTTAGTGGTTAGTTCTATAACCAACTCCATCATCTTGGGGAGGTATTAGGCCTGTTCCTGACCCATTAATCCCCTTCTCCTCCTAAAGTGAGGCAGTGGCAAGAGTTGAACCTGAAACCTTGGGGTTCTAAAATCACCTCTTTACCAACTATACCAACTCCATGTTGGCAAAAAGTACTATATTCATAGGAATGCATTTAGAGAGATGAAAGAATTGTAGGAGAAAAAAGCATTGTTAATTAGTACACACTAATTGTTAATTAGTACATACTGATTGGTACAAATGTGAGTCAGTTTTGGACTAAAATCCCAATTGCCCCACCAAACCTAGGGTAGGATATTGTTCACCTCATTGTGGGTGCCTTGTCGAATAGCCCATAAGTAGCCGTGCCTTTTTACTCTTGCTACAACACATTTTCCTAATGAGAGAAGCATTGCCTTGAGAAAGCACCCAGTGCTCTTGCCATGCCACGTGTAAAGAATGCCCTAAGAATTGGGGGCCCAAAGATGATAGTAGCTCTTTCTCCCCATCTAGAGCTGGCTATGGATTGGTGGTATTCTTCGAGAGAATCGTGGCATCCCGATCATCGCCTTTATGGGCAAGCTTAATTCCTATCCTTCTGCTCTTTATGCAAAGGTTTATGTAGTGTTTAGGGGGCTTAATCTTGCTTTAGCGGTTGGCTTCCAAGCCTTGATCCTTATTTGTGATTCAAAGTTAGTTGTGGACAACATTGAGGATAGGTGTAATTGCCCCTGCTGGTGCTTGCCTTGGCCCATAAGATTAGAACTTGGATGGTTGGTTGTAGGGTGAAGATTACTTACTATGCTAGAGAAGCTAATCAGGTTGCAGATTGTCTTGCCTCTCTCATGCAAAACAATGGTCCTGTTAAAGTAGCCGATTTATGTAACTTAGATATGAATGGTATGATGTTCCCCAGGCCTTGAGTGGTCACTTTGTTGTATCTTGCTTTTCACGGTTCTTGTTTTTATATTAATTTCTCTTTTCCCACTAAAGAAAACGATTGAGATCACTGATGAATTTGATGTTGGTCAAATCTTGGATCATCATGCACTAACTGTGGGGACGACAACTACACACTTGCATGTGCGTTGCTGAGACCAGGGGCCAATTGTTGTGAGTTTCTTGCAAAACAGTGTTGTCAAGGCTATGCCTAGGTCATGACCAAGGGTTGGAAATTTGAATTTTCCCTAAACTTTGGTCTCTTAAAATTTGAAATTAATTCGGAGTAGTTTAATTCAATATGAAGTATTTTTTGTAGAGATTCAACATTGTGGAGAAATATAAAAAAAAACTATGTAATGTTGTAAAGGTCTATGTTTTTGTTATATATGCTCAAACAAACACAATTATATACTTAAAGAAACATAATGGTTTGAAGTAAGATTTATAATCTCTATATTACTTGACACATATTGCCTGAGTAACAAGCTAATTTATGTCTTTTATGTTTAGCATATATAGGAGATATATGGATTAGTTGTACATAGTTTAAACTTTGTAAGTTACGAGTTCTTTTTTTTTTTTTAGATTAAAGTTTTTTAAATTTTATTTTGCTTCTTCTTTGAGTGATTCTTTAGTTTTTATCCATTACATATGGAACTGTACTTCAAACCTGTATATTTTTATTCTTTAGGATTAAAATAACAATAGAGGAAGCCGATTCATGTAAAATATCAGTAGAGCGGAATTACATGGATAAAGGTAATTAAGAAAAAATTAACTTTTTTGTAATTTAAATATCGACTTAGCCTTTGATAGAGCAGAGTGGAGGAAGTGATTTCATTTACCAACCCTATGTAGTTGGGAAAGGCTTAGTTGAGTTTAGTTGAGTTGAGATATATATTCTAACAAAACTTGTAGTTAACTTTGACTACGTTTTCACTTTGTGTTTGAAAAGTCAAAAAATACTAATAGATTTTTGAGTTTAACAAATTATTTCAATATTTTACCTAACTTTGATAGAATTTTGATAATTATTCAATTGCATTGAATTCGTAATTTGAGGATTTCAAAATTTGATGAAATTTTAGAGAATAATGTTGAATTTTCGTTCCACGACCATGATTGGTCCGTTGCCTAGGCCATTTGTAATAAATTGCTTCGACCATATTTGAAAATGTTTTAAAGTTTAAGGGGGTTAGTGTAAATAGAGAAAGCATAAGGTTATTTTTTCTTCATATTGTTACATATGTGATTGTATAGCTTGAACATTGGAATAACTTTTAATTTTAGTGTTACACTTATATTTCCATTGTGCAAGTTATCCTCTTTTTTTCCTCTTTTTTATTTTGATATTCTATTTTATCTTTGTTATGGTACTGCAAATATTTTTCTTTTTGTCATAAGTATTACATCAAATTTGCCTCTTTAAATTGCTATACTTTCACAATTTGCCAACTTGGCATTTTTTTTTTTTTTAAAATATGCTTTTCTGTTTTCTAATTTGTGGCACAAAATTGTATAGGGTAAAATATATGTGTGTGTGTGTCTTTATATTGTCTCTTCTCAAAAAAAAAATAAAAAATAAAAAAACACAAGATTTGACTCTTATATTGTGGAATATGTATATAATGACATTTACAAGGTTTGGATGTATAAAACTAATTAATTATTTATTTAGGGGGCTGTGAATGAATATTACCTTGCCAACATTATTGCGTAATAATTTCACATCAACTATGAGACTTCTTTAAATCTCATACTTAGTAGCATTTTCTCTTCACACTTGCAAAAACACATTTTTTCAAGGCGAAAAACAAAGCTTCGGGGGAAGCATCTATTGTACGATGTGCTTGTCCATGTGGAGAGAACACATGAAAGAGCTTGCTAAGACCTAGGGCCGCAAAGAGGACATTATTGTGCTACGTGTGGGGCGAGGCTAAAATACGATAAAACAATTGAGATCATCGACAAATCTAATATTGGTCAAATCTTGTATTGACATTTGGTGATGCTTATGGGGACAACAACTACGTAGTTGTGTGTGAGTCATTAAGACTAGGGGCCTGTATAGTAGGTATTTCGCAAATAGTCCCATGTCGACTATAAGACTTATTAAATTCTCATACTTAACATCCTAATCCCCACCCCCCACCCACCACCCACCACCCACCACCCACCCATACACACACTTGCAACAACGTGTTTAAGACTTAGGCGTCAAAGAGGACGATATTATGTTATGTGTGGGGTGGGTAAGAGATGATGCGTAGAGGAGATGAATTTGGAAGTAATAGTAATGTTGAAGCGAGTATACAAAATTGTAATTGCCTATGAGAATGTGACCTTATACCAAATGCATATTACCGATTAAAGTTTGTAACAATCAATTATATGCGCAATTGCTTTGTAGAAATTTGAATGTTATTTGTTGATGAACTGTGGTTTTGTTTAGATCTAATTAGTGATGTCTAGGCGATTTGCCTGTTTAGGCGAGACGTAGCCTAGACGATAAAAAAAATATTTATTTATAAGTTCCTAGATAATTAATTAATTATTTACAGGTTCCTGGACAATTCATATACATAATTATATATATCTAACTATATTCTATAATGAATGTTAAATTTTCATAAAATGATTAAAAACACTTTATATTAATTAAAATCATATCCACAAATTGTCGGGCAGTAAATATCTGTTGTCGGAGGATCGCCAACGATCGTCGGAGATTTCAACGGTGTTTCTTGGTTAGAGCAATTGGAAAGAATGGGCTTAGGGAGAGAGAGGTTCGAGGGTCTATTGTAGAAAGGGGGGAGGGTTTTTATTTTTAAAGCTTTTTTTTAAAAAAATAAAAAAAAACTAGAGAGACCCTCCTAAACTTTTTAAATATATAAACAGACCCCCACCGCCTGCCTAGCATTGCGCCTAGGCGACACCTTGAAAACACTAATTTTAACATAGAAAATTTGAGGCTTAAG
Organism: Paratinospora sagittata; assembly: GCA_035771175.1. Taxonomy (NCBI): domain Eukaryota; kingdom Viridiplantae; phylum Streptophyta; class Magnoliopsida; order Ranunculales; family Menispermaceae; genus Paratinospora; species Paratinospora sagittata. The sequence goes on from CM069596.1 coordinate 192,634, forward strand.
CATTACTGTGCCTCGAGGCGTAAGCCTCACAAAATGACATTGAGGCTTAAACCTCGAGGCTTAAACCTCGAGGCTTTTTTTGAGTGCCTTGCCTCGAAGCGTAAGCCTAAAGCAAATTTTAAAACAATGTTTTAAATTATAAATTCTTTATATAAACACACGAAAGTACAATTTCAGGTATAATTTATGAATTTATTATAAATGTACACGATTCTCTCATTTTGGGTAAAGGTTTTTTGTTTAGAAGTCATTTTGGGTAAAAGTTAAGAATTTGCTTATGTAAGTACACGGAGGTCCATTTCAGGATGAAAATAATGAAGTCGTGTATATAAGCATACGAACGTCAGATTTGGTGTAAATATTATTAATTTATTTATAAAAGCACGAGAATGTCTCATTTACGTTTAAAATTAGAAATTCTTTACATAAGAACTCGTAAGTGTAATTTCAAGTAAAATTTATTAATTTCTTCGTATATGTACACAACACTCTCATTTTGGGTGCACGTTAGGAATTTGCTTATATAAGCACACGAAGGTCTAGTTCGGGATGAAAATCACAAAGTTGTGTATATAAGCAAATGGAAGTACAATTTCTTTATATATGTGCACGATACTCTTATTTTGGGTAATAGTTTGGAATTTGCCTTTATAAGCACACAAGGGTCCAGTTTGGGATGAAAATCATGAAGTTGTGTATATAAGCACAAAAAAGTTAGATTTGGCGTAAGTTTTATGAATTCATTTCTTTAACCTCGCAAATGCCCCATTTAGGTTTTAAATTAGAAATTCTTTATATAAGCACATGAAGACCAGTTCGAGATGAAATCATGAAGTTGTGCGTATAAGCACACGAAAGTACAATTTCTCTATATATCTACACAATACTCTAATTTTGGGTAAAAGAGAGGAGCTTGCTTATATATAAGCACACAAATGTCTAGTTCAAGATGAAAATCATGATGTTGTGTGTATAAGCACTCGAAGGTCAGATTTGGCGTGAATATTATGAATTTATCTATATAAGCACGCGAAAGTCCCATTTAGGTTTTAAATTAGAAATTCTTTATATAAACACACTAAAGTACAATTTCTGGTATAATTTATGAATTTCTTTATATATGTACACGACACTCTCATTTTGGGTAAAAGTTAGGAATTTGCTTATATATGCACATGAATGTCGTTCGGAATGAAAATAAAAAAGTTGTGGATATAAGCACACAAAAGTACAATTTCTTTATATGTCTACACGCTCTCATTTTCGGTAAAAGATAGGAATTTGCTTATATAAGCACATGCAGATCCAGTTTGGGATGAAATTCATGAAGTTGTGTATATAAGCACACAGACGTCAGATTTGGTGTGAATATTATGAATTTATTTGTAGAAGCCCATGTAAGAGACATTTATTAGAAATTTTATATATAAGAACACGAAAGTACAATTTCAGGCATAATTTATGAATTTTTTTATATATGTAGACGATACTTTTATTTAGGGTAAAAGTGAGGAAATTGCTTATATAATAAGCACACGAAAGTCCAGTTTGGTATGAAAATCTTGAAATTATGTATATAAGTACACGAAAGTACAATTTCTTTATATATGTACACACTCTCATTTTGGGTAAAAGATAGGAATTTGCTTATATAAACACACGAAAGTTTAGTTCGGGATGAAAATCATGAAGTTGTGTATATAAGCACACGCAACTACAATTTCTTTATATTTGTACACGTTGTCATTTTGGGTAAAAGATAGGAATTTGCTTATATAAGAACACAAAGGTCCAGTTTAGGATGAAAATCATGAAAGTGTTTATATGAGCATGTGGAAGTACAATTTCTTTATATATGTCTTATTTTGGGTGAAAGATAGGAATTTGGTTATATAAGCACACGACGGTCTAGTTCGGGGTGAAAATCATGATGTTGTTTATATAAGCACACGAAAGTACAATTTCTTTATATACGTAGACGGTACTCTAATTTGGGTAAAAGATAGGAATTTGCTTATATAAGCACACAAAGTTCTAGTTCGGGATGGAAATCATGAAAATGTGTATATTAGCACACGAAGGTCATATTTGGAGTGAATATTATGAATTTATTTTTATAAGCATGCGAAAGTCCCATTTAGATTTTAAATTAGAAATTCCTTATATAAACACATGAAAGACAATTTCAGATATAATTTTTGAATTTCTTTATATATGTACACAACCCTCTCATTTTTGTAAAAGTTAGAAATTTGCTTATATAATCACACGAAGGTCTAGTTCGGGATGAAAATCTTGAAATTATGTATATAAGCACATGCATAGTTGTCAAACCAGAATCGAATCGTAAATTGTAAGATTTTTTCCGAATTTCTAAAAAATTACCAAAAAAATATAGAAAAATCTGAAATAATATAACAATAATTGATTTATCTAAAATGCATATAAATATTTAAAACTAAGTCTCAACCTTCAAAAGCAAAGTCTATATCACTATTTCGCAAAGATTTTAAGGCTTTACGCCACAAAATATTGAGTAAGGTAAGGAGTTAGATCACAATTCATCATCCTAGGTGCATTCTAATTTCCAAGTTACATAAAAAAAGAACACCTACAAGGCTATAGCCTATAAGCCTATAAGTTTGTAACCTATTCACGTAATTACATTAAAAAACTTGAAGTCTTGAACACTTCCTCATTCATTCATCCTCCTCATGCTCATCCTCATCCTCTTCCTCTTCATCCTCATCCTCATCAACTAAGCCTTATACTACTCCTTGTTCTTCTTCCTTGTCATCCTCTTCATCGTCATCTTGCATCACTCCTTTTCCTTTATCACTAGGAGCAACATATCACATATTCCTTGGTCCTAATAAAGCAATGCAAATACTTTAATACTTCGCTTGAAATTAAATTGTATATTTGTAAATTGTAATGCTAAAAATTTTAAATACCTTTTCTTTGTGACATAGGCGCGTTGCCTCCTTCGCATTCTTCTTCTCCAAAGCACTCGCCTAAATCCAACCACGAGTTGTCTTTTGGGAGTACCGAATCTTCTTTTTCTATGATCCGCTCATCATTTGAATCCATGTCAGATAGACATATTGGATCATTAGTTTGGTCTTTCGATCCGAACCGCTTTTCTTTTCGAACTTGAAGTTGCAAATTGTATTTTACAAATACAAGTGCATTCAATCTTTTTTGCTCTAGGCGGTTGCGCTTCTTAGAGTGAATCTAGTAAAATAAAATGAAGGAAAGTCAAATTTAGTAAATACTAAATAAATCAAAGATTATAATTTAGAATTATAAACTTAAAAGTTAAAACGCAAAATTCTAACTCTAAGCATTTACATGCTCAAATGTACTCCAGTTCCGCTCGCAACCAGAAGAGCTGCAAATTAGACTCAAAATTCTTATTGCCAACTTCTGCAAATTGGGATCGCTTTCCCCATAACTCTCCCACCAATAAGCTGTAAAATAGAAATTCAAATCATAAAGTCAGAGGCTTAAAGCAAATCATAAATTTAATCAAATCTAGACATTGTTCAAGAATCAATACTTCACATACCAGGTATTTTAGTGGCTCTTGTAAGCTTTGTTGTTTCTCTCATAAACATGCCTTCAACTCTTTTGAATAGGTCCATTTGGTCATCAATCAAAATCCTTTCTCTAGTAGATGAGACCATTCTTTCTATGCAATCATGTAACCCCTGCTTCACTTCAAGATCCATTTTTAGTTGCTCATCATATTGGAATCTTGGATTTAGAAAGTAACCCGCTGCATGTAGAGGCCTGTGCAATTGAAAATCCCATCTTTTATCAACTATTTCCCAAATGGCCTTGTATCTCTTCTTCACACCACCCAAATTTTTGGCAATGGCCTCCTTTGCACGATCCATCGCTTCATATATGTAACCCATTGGTGGCCTTTCATCAGAGTCAACAAGCCGGAGGACCTTCACAAGAGGAATTGTGCTTTTTATGCAATACTTGATAGATTTCCAAAAGTTTGCATCAACCAAAATGATGTCTCTAATAACCCTCCTTCTATCTTCTTGGCAAAAGAACTCTTCTGCCATTCCTCTTAAGCAAATAAGGAAATCAATGCCGACTTATGCACAAGCACACTTTTCATAGTGAGATAACATGTAGCCTATGTTACCTTGACTCGGGTAAGGATGATGGATACGGGTACATATTTAGAGGTCCGACTTGTTAATTCTCAAATTCTACGATACCGGGACTCGCAATATTATATATTATTCTTTCATTTTTTTCTTCTTTTCACTCATTTATTGTTCGTTTTGTTCTCCCATTTACGTGAATTTCACCTATTAGTCATTATCTTCTTTCATGCTTTCTTTTCTTTCCATTGGAGAATTTACGTAGTAATATTTTAAAATCTTAAGTGTCGGACACATATCTCATACTCATGTCATATCATGAAGTGTTGGACATGGGTACGTCGGGCTAAAGTAAAGAGTCCGGATAACATAGCATGTACCAAAGCGAGTCATTGCAGACCTAACCAAATCTCCTCCATTGGTGAACTTTCTCATCAAGTTCAACACACAACAATGATTGTAGACGTACACTATAAGTCTACGACATTTGTTGATGACATCTGCATGGATGGGTAATCTACCAATGTCCTCTAGCATCAAGTCTAGGCAATGTGCAGCACACGGGGACCAAAATAAGTGCTTCCTCTTATCCATCAACATTTGCCCAACATTCACATATGCTTAAGTTCCATTTGTAATCACTTGAACCACATTTTCTTCCCCCACTTCCTCCACCACACTATCAAGGAGAAGAAATAAATTCTCAGCATTCTTTATGATGTTAGAAGATCCACAGACTTAAGAAATACAGTCCCCTTGGGACTATTCACTAAAAAATTAATTATTGTTCTATTTCTTCCATCTGTCCAGCCATTTGACATTATGGTACAGCCTGCACTACTCCATTCTTTCTTATACTCTTCAGGAAGGCCTTGAACATACTTCACTTCTTTTTCAAGTAATAGATTTCTCAGCTCATGGTAGCTAGACACCTTCAAACTTGGTCCAAAAGTAGAAATAGACTGAACCATATCATAAAAAAATGGAGTTTTAACCACATTAAAAGCAATGTTGTTGCAATAAAAAACCTAGCAAATTTTTGGCAAACTTTTTCTCTTTCACCCTTCTTCCAATGCTCATTAAGAGTAGTTTGCTTGCCTTTTCCTTTAAAAAACTGATCCATCACCCCTTTTCTTTTAGTGACGTCTCCTCCCACACTTCCTCTTCATTTTCAACTTCAAGGTCCTCAAATTCATGTCTTTTTCCTCTTGTATCATACATCTCATCTTCTTTATTTTCCTTTTCTTTCTTCTTTCCTTTCAATAGATCCATAAAAAATGCACTAACATCATCAGGAACACTAAGACATTCTTTTGCATCTTTTTTGGTCTTTGCTAAGTGGTGTTTCATTCTAAAAACACCTCCATGAAAATTACTTCCACAATAGTTACATCTCAAATAACCCTTATTTTTTGGGCGAACCATGGTGCAATGCTCTTAAGTTTTATCCTCTTCTCTAGTCATCTTCAAAGATAGAAAAAAACTACTCCAAAAACAACAAACAAGGCAACACACAAATATGTTGTGCGAAATTGTGCTAAAGCATGAAAGAAAAAATAAGACAACAATATTTAACGTGGTTCGGCAAATTGCCTACGTCCACGGGAGACAACAAACTTGCATTACTTCACCCTTAGGTGAATCTTACAGATTGGATCTCTTGAATTAGATCTCTCAGAATAGATCTCTCAGTAATACATCTCTCATGAATGAATTTCAAGAATGAAGTAAGGCTCTATTTATAGGAGTATTCAGGGGCATTTTCGTAATTATAAAAAATATAAAATAATATATATATTTTTTATTGTCAACTTTCGGCGAACAATTCGGCGCCGAATTGGTGGCCGCCCTCGTGGGCGGCCACCAACCATTCTTCAAACTTTTCGTTTTGTCTCCCACTTGAGGTGGTCCCCACAAAATAATCCCTAAAACATGAATCAAAGAAAGAAAGGGATAGAAGACACCAATCTTTGTCTTTTTCTTGCTATCTTTGTAGGAGAGTAGAAGCTTCTTCCAATAGAGAAAGGAAACAAACCAAAGAAAAGAGAAATAATGGAGATCCAAGGTGGAAGGAGACTTTGACAAAAAATAAAAAGGTGGAAGGAGACAATGGGGGCCCCAATACACTTTTTTGTCTCTTCCAAGTGGAGAAGAAGACAACCAAGAATTTTAGGGATCCTTCTTTTCTCTTTTTTTTATGCTCTAGGGTTTTGAGTCGAAAATCGTACTGATTTAATAACTATAGCACACGAAAGTACAATTTCTCTATATATGTACATGCTCTCATTTTGGGTAAAAGATAGGAATTTGCTTATATAAGCACACGAAGGTCCAGTTCATGATGAAATTCATGAAGTTGTGTATATAAGCACACAAAAGTACAATTTCTTTATATACGTACACGATACTTTAATTTTGGGTAAAAGATAGGAATTTGCTTATATAAGCACACAAAGTTCTAGTTCGGGATAAAAATTATGAAATGTGTATATAAGCACACGAAAGTCAGATTTGGCGTGAATATTGTGAATTTATTTTTATAAGCATGAGAAAGTCCCATTTAGATTTTAAATTAGAAATTCTTTATATAAACACATGAAAGTACAATTTTGAATATAATTTTTGAATTTCTTTATATATGCACACGACACTCTCATTTTGTGTAAAAGTTAGGAATTCGTTAATATAAGCGCACGAATGCCCAGTTCGGGATGAAAATCAAGAAGTTGTGATAGGCAGACAAAAGTACAATTTCATTATATATGTACTCGCTCTAATTTTGGGTAAAAGATAGGAATTTGCTTATATAAGCACACGAAGGTCCAGTTCATGATGAAAACCATGAAGTTGTGTATATAAGCACATGAAAGTACAATTTCTTTATATTTGTACATGCTGTCCTTTTGGGAAAAGATAGAAATTTGTTTATATAAGCACGTGAAGGTCCAGTTCAGGATGAAAATCATGAAAGTGTGTATATGAGCACGCGAAAGTCAGATTTGGCGTGAATATTATGAATTTATTTGTATAAGCATGTGAAAGTCTCATTTATTAGAAAGTCTTTAAATAAGCACACAAAAGTACAATTTCGGGTGTAATTCATGAATTTCTTTGTATATGTTCATGATACTCTCATTTTGGGTAAAAGTGAGGAATTTGCTTAAATAAGCACATGAAGGCCTAGTTCGAGATGAAAATCATGAAGTTGTGTATATAAGCACAAGAAAGTCATATTTGGCATAAATGAATTTATTTATTTAAGCTCACGAAAGTCCCATTTAGGTTTTAAAGTAGAAATTCCTTATATAAGCACACAAAGGTCCAGTTCGAGATGAAAATCATGAAGTTGTGTATATAAGCACAAGAAATCCATATTTGGCATAAATGAATTTATTTATTTAAGCTCACGAAAGTCCCATTTAGGTTTTAAATTATAAATTCCTTATATAAGCACACGAAAGTACAATTTTGGGTATAATTTATGAATTCTTTTTATATATGTACACTATACTCTCATTTTGGGTAAGAGTTAGAAATTTTCTTATGTAAGCACACAAAAGGGTAGTTCGAGATGAAAATCATGAAGTTGTGTATATAAGCAAACAAAAGTACAATTTCGGGTATAGATTATGAATTTCTTTATATATGTACATGATACTCTCATTTTGGGTAAAAGTGATGAATTTGCTTATATAAGCACACGAAGGTCCAGTTCGGGATGAAAATCATGAAGTTGTGTATATAAGCACATGAAAGTCAGATTTGACTTTATTTATTTAAGCTCGGGAATGTCCCATTTCGGTTTAAAATAATAGTTTCTTTATATAAGTTGATGAAAGTGTAATTTCGGGTAAAATCAATGTTGTCAAGGCGGGAAGGAGGTGGTGGGCGTTATACCTCATCTAGGCTAGGCGGGGCCTAGGCAGCATATAAAATATTTATTTAGTGGTCCCTGAAAAATTTATTTATTTATTCATTGGTCCCCTATACATAGACATACATACATACATACATATATATAATTATTACTTAATTTTAATACATAAATCATAAATAAAATCATATAAGATTAAATTACAAATAAATAAATATATTTAATCTTATATAATTTTATTTATGATTTATGTATTAAAATTAATTAAATAATTATATATAAATATATTTAATTATTTATAATTATATTTGGCATTTTATTTTAAATTGTATAAAATAAAAAAAGAGGAAGCACGTCGTAGATTGTATGAAAAAAAAGGTGGAAAGAAGTTTTCGGCGTCTGAATGTCGCCGGAAGATATCATCGAAGTCGGAGAATGGTCGAAGGAAAGCTCAATGTCGTTGGGGATTAGGGTTTGGTTGGTTCCAGTGTTAAGGGTCAAGGGGTTTTTGTTTTAAAAAAAAAAAAAATTGCAGCGAACCCCCCGGGGCCTAGGCGGGGCCAAGGCGGTTTTCTTAGTCCAAGGGCATAGGCGGGGCCTTGACAACACTGGGTAAAATTTATGAATTTCTTTGTATATTTACACGACACTCTAATTTTGGGTAAAAGATAGGAATTTGCTTATAGAAGCACACAAAGGTCCAGTTCGGGATGAAAATCGTGATGTTGTGTATATAAGCGCACGAAAGTACAATTTCTTTATATATGTACACGATATTCTAATTTTTGGTAAAAGATAAGAATTTGCTTATATAAGCACGCAAAGGTCTAGTTCGGGATGAAAATAATGAAAATGTGTATATTAGCACACAAAGGTCAGATTTGGCGTGAATATTATGAATTATGCATATAAGCACACGAAAGTCCAATTTAGGTTTTAAATTAGAAATTCTTTATATAAGCACACGAACGTACAATTTAGGATATAATTTTTTAATTTTTTTATATATGTACACAACACTCTCATATTAGGTAAAAGTTAGCAATTTGCTTGTATAAGCACACAAAGGTCCAATTTGGGATTAAAATCATGAAGTTGTGTATATAAGAACACGAAAATACAATTTCTTTATATATATGTATACGCTCTCATTTTGGGTAAAAAATAGAAATTTGCTTATACAAGGACACGAAGGTCCAGTTTAGGATGAAAATCATGAAGTTGTGTATATAAGTACACGAAAGTACAATTTGTTTATTATGGGTAAAACTTGAAAGATAGGAATTAGCTTATATAAGTACACGAAGGTATAATTCGGTATGAAAATCATGATGTTGTGTATATAAGTACACGAAAGTCTGATTTGGCATGAATATTATGAATTTATATATATAAGCATGTGTAAGTCCCCATTTATTAGAAATTCTTTAAATAAGCACACAAAAGTACAATTTGGGATATAATTTATGAATTTCTTTATATATGTACATGATACTCTCATTTTGAGTAAAAGTTAGGAATTTGCTTATATAAGCACATGAAGGTCCAGTTTGTGATGAAAATCATGAAGTTGTATATATAAGCACACAAAAGTCCGATTTGGCGTGAATATTATGAATTTATTTATATAAGCATGTGCAAGTCCCATTTATTAGAAATTCTTTATATAAGCACACGAAAGTACAATTTCGGGTATAATTTATGAGTTTCTTTATATATGTGCACGATACTCTCATTTTGGGTAAAAGTGAGGAATTTGCTTATATAAGCACACGAATATGAAGTTGTGTATATAAGCATACGAAAGTCAGATTTGTCGTAAATATTATGAATTTATTTATATAAGCTCACGAATGTCCCATTTAGGTTTAAAATAACATTTTCTTTATATAAGCTCACATAAGTGCAAGTTCGGGTAAAATTGATGAATTTCTTTGTATATGTGCATGACACTCTCATTTTGGGTGAACGTTAAGAATTTGCTTACATAAGCTCGTGAAGGTCCAGTTTGGGATGAAAATCATGAAGTTGTGTATCTAAGCAAACGTAAGTATAATTTCTTTATATATGTACATGATACTCTAATTTTGGGTAAAAGATAGGAATTTGCTTATACAAGCACACAAAGGTCTAGTTCGAGATGAAAATCATGAAAATGTGTATAGTAGCGCACAAAGGTAAGATTTGGTGTGAATATTATAAATTTATTTATATAAGCTAGCGTAAGTCCCATTTAGGTTTTAAATTAGAAATTCTTTATATAAGCACATGAAAGTACAAATTCAAATATAATTTTTGAATTTCTTTATGTATGTACACAACGCTCTCATTTTGGGTAAATGTTAGGAATTTGCTTATCTAAGTACACGAAGATCTTGTTCGGGGTGTAAATCATGAAGTTGTGTATATTAGCACACCAAAGTACAATTTCTTTATATATGTACACGCTCTCATTTTGGGTAAAATATTGGAATTTGCTTATATAATCACACGAAGGTCCAATTTGGGATGAAAATCATGAAGTTGTGTATATAAACACATGAAAGTTAGATTTTGCGTAAATATTATGAATTTATTAATATTAGCTCGCGAATGTCCCATTTAGGTTTAAAACAAGAATTCTTTATATTAGCACACGGAAGTGCAATTTCGGATAAAATTTATGAATCTTTTTGTATATGTACACAATACTCTTATTTTGGGTGAACGCAAGGAATTTGCTTATATAAGAACACAAAGTTCTAGTTCAGGATGAAAATCACGAAGTTTGGTATATAAAGAAACGAAAGTACAAATTCTTTATAAATGTACATGATACTCTAATTTTGGGTAAAAGATAGGAAGTTGCTCATATCAGCACAAAAAGGTCTAGTTTAGGATGAAAATTGTGAAAATGTGTAAATAAGCACACGAAGGTCAGATTTGGCGTTAATATTAATCTAATTAATATAGCTTTTCAGGATATATATTCCATTATAATTATTAATGAATACATACACTTTTTGTTTCTTGTAAAAAAGAATATATATATATATATAGCTTTTCACATTGTGTTGATTGTTTGTGCACCCTAGCATAGACAAGATGTGGAAGCCTGTTAAACCCCATTCTTTTTCTTTTTCCTATCTAATTTAAGCTAAAGTATAACATTGATTGTTGATATAACTTGCCATTAAGGATATTTGTTATGTTGTTTATGATGATCAAGGGCCTGTGACTTGTTAGATGGAGTATCATTTGCATATTGTTCTCCTTCCACCACAAGTGCCTGACTGCCACATTTGGGAATATGGTAAATAGCTAATGCATGACAAATTTGACAATGGTTATTCAACATATTTATCCACATTTGAGAATATGATGAAATGCTAATTATCAAATACGTTTATCTCATGCAAAGTTGACGAAAGATGCACCTAAAGGGGTTGTTTCCATTCACCAGGGCCAAGGATACTCTTTACCAGCAGATATACAGTATATTGATGCGAGGTGGGAGATCCCGGCGGTGCTTCCTCTTCGTGACTGTCTTGCACAAGAGCTCTCCATGCTCTGCTATCTTGACAGGTTTGTGATTGAGACCACCTATGTTAAATTTTGTTTCTTAACTCCTCATCTATGTGGATTTATTATTGGTTGCATTTTATCTGAAAGCACAGTTTAAAGACTCTGGATCTGTTTAATGGTGTTACTTCTGGTGTCAATGGATTGGTGTCGTCATTCATCACACTTTTGCGGGTAAAGAAACACTGTTCTCTTTTCTTCCTTTCTTTCTCTCTTATCTTGTCAAATTCTCTTCTATAGTTTTCCTAGGTAAGTGCATGACTTGACCACCTAAAGGAGCAGCTACATTTCAGGAAGAAAATCCTGCTCGTGAGCGCACCATAGTCAGAACAGCAGAAAAGCTTATTCCTTTTCATTTCAATAAGCTATTGGAAACAAATGACTCTAATGACCATTTGCCATCTCGATGGCGTCACAAGAGACTAAATCTTAAACCTGGTGAATCAATTGCCTCAGAGTTTCTCTGCCCAATCTGTCGCAGCCCACTTAATAAATCAGATGTGGAATCTTTGAGAAGAAAGCTTGATAACTGCAAAAACATATCTGAAAGATGTGGGTTGACCTGTTGTCCTAGCTGCCAGTTTCAGATACTCCCAAAGCAGTCATCATCTATGGAGCGGTTCTTTTCACTTCTACCTCAATGCATGATCGCTCAAATGAAGGATTGCATCACTGGTGATCACACTTGGCTAAGGTGATTTTTTTAGAAGTATCATACTCTTGATGAATTATTTAATTCCAAATTAGTAGGAAATATAAAAAGAAAAATTAAATTGTTAATACATCCCATTGGCTACTAATTTCTTTT